>PVJL010004426.1:0-129820 GCA_004026885.1 Lyroderma lyra
AAATTAAAGCCACACGTTACAGAAAGAAGCAGTTCACAGTTGGCTAAAAATAAATTTGTGATTGTAATGAATATATTTCAGTATTTGACATAAAATTAAAAGAAAACATAGGAATAAGTATTATTAGGGAAAAATGATAATTGTATTTAGGACAACGGGGATTTCACATTTGATACTTCTGAAAAATAGATAATCATTTCATAATAAACAAAAATAGTTTAAGATGTAACTTTTAAAAATCCATAAGTAAATAACTATAATTTCAAAAACATGGTAACATGGCCTTATATACCCCTGTAGCATACGTATAAGTTCAGAATATAAGGCGGAACATTAATGCCATTTAAATAAAAGAACCCTTCAAAAAAGAGCATAGTATTTTTTTCATGAAACAATAAAGAAAATTAATTAATTTCATTCTGTGAAGTCAGGATAACATTATAAAAATTAGTCAAAGTGAAACATCTGCCCATGGACCACACACAATTTACTTCAAGTTAGCTCTCTAAAATTTTAATTATTAATTTTATAAATAAATGAAAATCAATGTGAAGTTAAATCCACTCTTTTTAGCAAAGTAGATGCTCATTTTATGTTGGCTATATAATAGTTAAATAATAATAACCATTTTTATTATTATTACTATCATTATTATTACTTTGTGATAAATGGTATTATGGGCTGAATTTTGCACCCCTGTACCCAAATTCATAAGTTGAGGACCTAACCTTCACTTCCTCAGAATGTGATTATGTTTCACAATATGATCTTTGAAGAAGTAGTTAAGGTTAAATGTGGTCATTAGGGTAGACTCTAATCCAGTATGATTGGTGTTCTAAAATTCCTCACATTGTCTTGCTTGCTGACATCACACCTTTCTCTATTCAGTTTGTTATACATTTATTAACATATGTACATATTAGAAATTGAATTTTGAGGGTACAGTGGTATAGTACCTGCCCATCAGGAAACCTTCTGGAATAGTAACATCTGAAATAAAATGTTTTCTGTGGCTTCTGGAAATAGCAACATATTTTAGGACCTGAGAATGACTGGAGAAGAATCCAAGAAAACAGTCAGCTCTGGGACCCAGACATTATTGATAAATATTTCAAAGTAAGGAATACTATCTTATTTTCATCATTGTACTGTATTTTTTATTAGAATTTTCACAATCAAGTCTTAATTATCCATCTTGCCAGGCTAATTGATGCGTTCCATTCTTCCTATGACATTTGGACAAATGATGTCAGTTATGCTTATAATCAGTTATACAATATTATAATATATTCTCCTAAAGGTCATCCCACTATGCACAATTTTGCATAGGGTTGGGGCAAACCATCAGGAACATTTTCAGTGACACAAAATTGACAGTAACCTAATAAAATGATAGCGCAGATTTACACATGCTAACAGTTAAATGCATAAATATGATAAATACAGCATTTCACCTTGGAAACACCTAGAAAAATTTTTTTTAAGTGAGTATCAGAGGAATTGCAACCTGTTAGTTATTACTCATATGCAACATGAATAGATGGTAGAAGGGCTATCTGAAGTTAAATGGCAAGTTTTAATACCAGGTGTAAATGAACATGGCTTATAGCACATATGATGACCTGAGGTTAGTAATTTGATGCTGTGTATATGTGTATGTGAATGTATGTGCTTTTGTGTATTCCTAGAAGAATAGGTGGAATTTTCTCTGATCACCTAGTGATTCTTGCTGATGAAAGCATGCATAAGCAAGTGTGAAAATTAGCTTTGTGCTCAAAATAGTTCCTAATATATCAATCGTGTTGGAACAAATTACAATTTAAAACAAAAAGCAGTGTAGTAAAATGAACTATGTATAAAAAAACTCTTTATTCCTGTACATTAGATTATCTAATGATAGACGAGTATGTGGAAAAATAGGGCTTGTGTGGAAAGTCTCTATTAAAACAAAATGCTAAAAATGGTATTTATTGCGATTAGGGTGAGACAATATAAAATAAAAAGTAATAGTTTATGCAAACTGCCTATGTACTCATATTGTTTCTTTTGTATCTTTGATTTCTTGTTGTACTTTAAAGATATCAAATTTTGTGTCATTTTTACACTATCAATGTAATTTATGCAAGGGGGAAAAAGGGATTCTAAGTAGAATATCTATTTTCCAAAAAAAATGAAGTTGGAACTACATGTAAAATGATTTGAATACTTTTTAATTATTTTACTTTCTAAACATTTTGAGAATATTGATCAATACTAGTGTTCATCATATTGGATTAGATGGCTCAGTACTGTGCAGCATAATAAATAGTAGCTCTTTGTAGCAAACAACCCACAATCTCAATAACATTTCAATAAATTTTTAGTTTTTCACATGACTTTCCAAGGCAAGTTGAATCACTATGCTCAATAGCTTGTCTCCAGTTAGTATATATTAAATTCTCCCAAATTAGTGAAATAATCGTGACTTGTCTGATCTTAAGATACATAGCCACTATAGTCACTGAAGAATGGACAAAGAGAATATGGGATGGTATAATGGTTTCATGTCCTGGAAGTGCTATATTTCTCTTCTATCCTCATGCCATTAGCTAGAATTCAATCAAAAGATGTTAATCTAACCAAAATGAGTCTAGGAATTATCTTTCCTTATGCCTAGCCAATATTTCTATCATAAGCTTCTATGGTTAGTCAATAAATCTAGACTATTGCTCTAATAGGTTCTGAAGAACCACCTATGTTGTGCAGTGTCTTCATATCTCATATATTTTCTGGTTGACAAAATGCAAGTTTCTAAATTTCAGTCAGCCATCATAAAATATTCTTGTCCAAGCCTCAATCTGCCTCTGAATACGCTTAATATGCATTAGGCGTACACATGGATTTGATTCTTTTAGACTATTTAAATGTTAAAATAGATTCTTTTTTGCACATTAGCCCCCCCCACTTTTTTTTGGTAGTAATGTACTTGAGCACATTGATTCATGTCATTTTTTTGTTGCAACATTGAAGTTCACTACTTGTTGCTACTAGAAATGCTTTTATGAAGGTGATTAAATAAATGAAAATCAGGAGTTCCCTAGTGGTGTAGTGGCTTAAGGCTTTGGCACTGACACTGTCAGCACTGTGGCCCGAGTTCGATTCCCGGCCAGGGAACTACCCATATACAAAACAAAAACAAAAACATGATTAACTTCTGAAGATCTTCATCTTCAAATTACAGTATTTTCCTAAATTAATGATATGGAAAATATCATATATTAATATATGTGTGAAACAGATAATTCAGTCCTTGGAGATCTATTTAAAGCCTTAAAAACTTAGTGTTTTATGTATTACATATACTATATTTGCATTATATTATATTTACATATAATGTAAGTGAATAAGATATACTATATGTATATTTAATGTATGTACATATATATTGTTTATGTGGGAGTATATATATGAATTAGCCATCTAATATAAAGTTAAATGAAGAACAACAAAGTAAACAGAAAGAAAGAAAAGGAAAGGTAAATACATTTTAAAGCAGATACCAATGAATTAAAGCAGAGCAAAAATATAATTAGCAGATAAAAATTTCAATATTTAGAAACGCTTAAAAACTACATAAAACCATCAACTCACCTAATCATGAAATGGAAAATAGAGTCCACATGTTTAAAATAAGATATAACAAGGAGGAAAAAAAGAACATTCATAGAGACAATAATAATGTGACATTATGGAATTAACTTGAGAAGACATAATAAATGTATAATTTTCTTGAAAAATATTTTATCAAAATTTATTGTGGGAGAGGTCCAAAGTCTAACAGATCTATCACATGAAAAATAAAATTCTTAAAGAATAACTCTCCCAAAAGAGCAGACTAGAATATTTCTGACAATTCTAGTTAGCCTGTTAAAAGCAGATAATCTCCCTGCATGTACACTTTTTTTGAGAGCAGTTAATGAGGAAAATCATATAAATTATATTTATTTAAAAGTGAAGTGCTATTAAGATTGCATAAACAAAGCATAAAATAATTTCACATATCAATATGGACATAAAAGTTTAAAATTAGATACTCTCAAACAGGATAAACTGCATTTAAAAATTGTCACAAATAACATTCAGGAGATATATAGTTTATGACTTAACAGATCACTAATTATTTGACTATCTATTAATATAAATATTCAGAAGAATTAGTAAAAGAATAAAAATTGCATAATCTATTCCAAAGGTTTAGAAATGATAATTTTATACATCATAACAGTAGAATTAACTTCTAAATATAAAAATTTTAAACTATAAGTACTAGAGAATGGAAGGTATTTTTCTATGATCAAAAATGTTTAAAGCTACAAAACAAAAGATTAATAAATAAGAAACTCAAAAAACAGTATGTCCAACTCATATCAGGGAGAGAGACAGCACCCTTAATATATAGCAGACTTCTAGGAATAGAAGGGAAAAAAATACGAAGACTTACTACTGCCTATCATAAGCAATGGTTTTATATGCATAGTGAAAATATTTCTTCCTCATGCAAGTCTATTTTGGGTTGTATGACTCTGAACCATCTTTCATTATGGGAGTCAGGGATCTGGTTTCTCTCATTTCAGTCTCTCTCATCTCAAGATATTGTCTCTAAAGTTACTACCAGAGAAGGAAGAAATGAATAGTTCACATTGACTGTTAGCCTTCTCAAGCAGAAAGCTACGAGAGTAGCTAAGCTTCTCCGTGGTGGTGCTGCGTTGGCATTCATTTTATTTGCCCAAGCAGCCTGTTGGGGCCATAAACTGTTAGTAGCCTCTACATGTAAGCACATATCCTAGCTAACAGTACACAGAATCACAGGCAAATGTAAGTTTATTATATGACTCCCAAAATAGACCTTGTGATATAGTTTCCCCACCAGTGCCTTCCCGTTTTGTGCCCCTTAGAAAAGACACCCCATGTATCTTACCAAATCCACTTTTTTTGGTCAATTGCTCAATTGCTGGATAGAGCAATCCAGCCTCATATCGGGAACCCAAAGCCCTACACCCGCGGACCCCACTTAAAGCGTGTGCGCTGTCTGCACCCTGCCTGGACCTCCCCATGTGGTCCCTCCAGGTGTGGCTTGTACTTCCTCCAGGGCCTGTGAGTCATAACATTTTCTATTTCAATTTCTCTTGTGGTTTAGTTGAACTGAGGCTCACCATCCTACACCCCGTGCTTCACTTTACAGATACAAATTTGATAAAATCATAACAGTGACACAGATCATTTACCTGTAAAATTCATTAGTCAGAGAATGACAAATGAATAAGAAATCACTGAACCATTTTGAAAAAACTAATGAAAGATTGCTTCAGACAGGTACATCAATTGACATTAAATCTGACAGTTGAAATTTTACTGAGAAATTGAACATTTATACAGAGCCAGTATAATATCACACAGACTACTTTTTGTCTCAAGGGAGAAAATAGTGCACCTTTCTAATGAATTACTTCACACAAATAATGGGACTGAAATATTAGTTGTTCCCTGTCATGGAGCAATAGACATAATATCACATGTGATGTATTATTGTCAAATGTTTTTAACTTGAATGTAAGCAAGCTGGTAGGTACAACATTTGTTTTGTAAATAATGGAGATGAGAGACGAGCAACTAAATGACACCATGAGTACACATTTTAGAAGTTCCAACACATGGTAAATGCCATCACTCACGTGACTTCAAGAGCTTAATATTATTACTAAGAAATGTGCTTCTCAGAATTAAAAGAGACCTATGGGAGATAATGACAAGATGCAGTGTGGTTCTGAATAGGATCTATGTTCGGATAAATTAATTATAAAGGAAAATTTTCACTATATTAGATAATTTTTAGCATGAAATTACTAATGTTAAGGAATTATTAATATTTTATTAAATTTTGTTATTTTAAATACAGAGAAATATTTTTATCTAAAAATATAATGGTACTTCTGATATGTTTTTAATGATCAAAACACACAAAGAATGTTCACAAAATGCTATTTAAATTGTATGTAATGATTATATTATACATGTATCAGTATGCTAATGAGCCTTCCATTGTAACATAGGCATATATATGTACACATTTCTCATTGTATTTCCCCTTTCCTTTTATAAATTCATACATTCTTATTTTTGGACATTGAACATTTTCATTACAAATGATTTAAAAGCCAAACATAAAAAGTTAGTTACCTGGATTTCTCATAAAAATATTTCCATCACTTTTTGATGCTAATTTTATGTCTAATAATTTCTTTAACCATTGTGGAAAATATGACAGTAACAAATTACTAAATTTAGAGTACACAAAGAGTTTGTCAAGATAGTTGTCTTTTTTCCTAAGCATATCTATTTGAGAGGTTTCAGAGCTTAGAAATGTAAGCCCTTCATGATACTGACTAAAGAATGAATGGTTAATTAGGGAATTCATATTGACATTTCACAGAAATTATAAGTCACATAAATATCTAAAAATGTGTGTATACTCAATGCGGCACTGCCATCCAAGGACATTGAAAATTAAAGGATTCTTCATTCCATCATTAAAAAAATGAGAAATAATAATTACATACTAATTAATTATTTTGCTTTAGTTTGTGTATATGTGTGTTATTCAAATTATATAACGAATAAACAGCAATTTTAAGTACTGAAACATGAGGATTATTCTATGTAATAGAAAAATGTTCTGTGTTTTATAAATAAATAAACTTGTAAGCAATTTGCATTCTTGTATGTTTGAGAATTTAGATTTCATTTTTCATTATTAAATTGGACTGCTTCATGAATATAAAATGCCAATAAACTCCTTTTAAAAGGATAGTTAAAGGAGATTTGGTGAGTTGGCTCATTCAGATTTAAATTTCAAATTGAGAAATTGTGTCTCAGTGAAATTCTCTTTAATATATTTTTCTCCTCAGTTACAAAAAACGATGAACACTTAGGAATAAATAATACATTAAATGTGATTAAACTTATTTTTTTATCATTATATCATGTATATATTTTTAAATGTTCACCATATTTTACAATATTAACATAAATGACATACACATATTTAGTGCAATATTCTACACTAAATGTTTCAAGTGTATTACTGCTTAATATCTTTACAATGATTGTGCAGGCTATGCATTATTATCTCCACTTTACAAATGATAAAAGTAAGGTAAAGAAACTTTCCCAAAGGGAACAAAAAAGCAAGAGGATTTGAGCCTGAGCCTGTAATTACAGGGAGCATTGTCATGTGCAGTCCACTGGTATAATACAAATTGCACATCAATTTAGATTATTTTCATCTAAATAAGTTCAACAAACAAATATTAAAAGAGAATTTTAAAAATCTTTATCTATTGGCTTTCACTCCTAAAGGAATTTTATCTGTTGCCTAATTTTGCCTAACACTATTTCTCTTTTAGGTATATTCACTCACAGTGAGGGCTGCATTAAACGAACACATTTTGGCACAATAAATATTGCACAGTATTTGTTTCTTACACCATGTCGATATGGGGAAAATCAATTAAGAAAAATAATGAAGTATTGACTCATATAAATGTTCTGATTATTTCATTCTCTGATTGCCTTTTCTCATCATAAAGCTTATATTTAGTGAGAAAGGTTATAATTTCCACTTTAAAAAATCATGGACATAAACAAATTAAAAGTTTTAATGGAATTTACAGTTTTCATTAAGTTAAATAGCTTTTTCAAAGTCAAATAAACATGGTGAATTATACATAACATTTCCTTAGCTTTTACTTTTTATTTGCCATATCGATTTCAAATTTTTTTAGAAATGATCATATAATTTCATTAATTTTATAATATTTATGCTAAATACAAATAAACTTATTTCTAGAAACAAACTTTTAATAACCATTGCATACATATAAATTTCTAAATTATATATCATATATACATATAAATCACTGTACATATTTTATCTTCTTTGATTACTAAAAATATATCAGAAGTAGTATTATATTTTAAATAAAAGAGTTATCTACATAGTCAAAATAACCATAATATTTAATAAAATGTTAATAATTCCTTAACATATTAATATTCATGCTAAAATTTATGTACCATAGGAAATTATAATTTTGTCATATAAATCCTAAATAAGTTTTCACAATCCTAATTGAATTTTCTTTGTCTTCAAGAACTTCCCTGATTATCAGACTTCTTATGAAATGGATCTTCTTCTTTGAGTTGATTTTAAATGCATTTTTTATGTGTGTATGGGAATATATATATATATGTGTGTGTGTTTGCTTCTAGATGTGTACATACATATTATTAATATGCTCTTACCTCTTTTTTCTTTTGGCTTATCTTATTCTTACATATTCAGTTTTTTTCTCAAAAAGTTATCATTCTACAAATTTGAAAACATTTTCCTAACATAAACAGATCTCCAAGCCAAAAAAGAGAAGGTGAGGTAATGAATAAGGTTTGTAAATGTCAGAAGAATAAGGCATTCACAGGCAGCTACAAAGGTAATTCTATGTCAAATATTAAATATGGGGAGATATTAAATATTATATATTGAAAGAAGAAATGTTTAAAGCCCATATGGAAATAAAATACTACTGTTATAATAAAAAATGAACAAAGTCTTTAGGAATAAAACTATTATGTATAACAAGAGGTATGTAATGTATTTTCAAGGACTCTCACCTTAAAATAAAAGCAAATGGAATATACTTTAGTGCCTCTCAAAGCTACTTTCCACAAACCAATGTTTCGAAGAATAAAATATGAGAAGTTCAGCCTCCACTGTAGCAACATTTTTAAATTGTAGAAAGAAAATATGACTTCGTAATAAGACCCACTGTTCTCTTTCTCCAATAACAGTACTATTTCTATTAGCAATATTAATGACTCTTAACTTTTCTTGGAAACGGTCCCTTACATATATATCTTAATTTACTTGAAGGAACAAAACATACTTTGAAAATTTGTTCTTTCAGTATTTAAACATAACTGTTTATAGCTTGCTCTTCAAATCTTCATGAAGTGTATAGTACTAAAGGTTATTGAATGTAGAAAAATTAAGAAGCAAAAAATTTTTAAAATTCTTAAATTAATATATATGAAATTACTGTACATCAAATATATGAGGACTGTCCAGAAATAATCCAGCCATTGTTAATATAACGAGAATGGTTTGGCAACTGGATACTTTCCAGACAGACTCATATATCAAAGGTAACTTCTACATCTCTGTTGCCTAGGCATCCTGTAGTCAGTTACCATGCTTGATTATGATGGTCACTTATAAAGCCAGTTAAATGAATTGGCATTGAGAAAGGACTATTTTAGTCCTAATGCAGTTTCAGCACTACCTCAGCATGTGATGTGGTATGGTTGGTCACTCTCCCTTTGGAAAACTCTCATTCCCTCTTTTTTTCCAAGACTTCTTTCTACTTTTCTACTCATTTTCTAGCTACTGATTTTCCTTCTTGTTTGGTAATTGCTATCTTTTTGTCTGTTCCTCAAATACAGGAGGAGTTTTAAGCAGTGCTATCCATTTTAATATTTTGTGATGATGAAAACGTTGTATAATCAAAGAGACTAGCCAAATGCAGCATGTGGCTATTACATTCTTAAAATGTGTCTAGCACTTCTGAGAGAAATGAGTTTTAAATTTTAATTTTAAGTAAAAAAAAAGCCACATGTGTTTAGTGACTACTGTAATAGCATGGTTTTAGAGGCAATGACTCAATCATTTCTATCTCTCAAAATAACAAACACTCCCCAGGTTATCTAATGTATTTCCATTGCTTACATACTTATTTTTATGTTGATTAATTTCAAAACTGTATCTCTAGGTAAGACTGCCACCAGTTCAGTAAATGATACATCCAGATTCTTATATGGCCAGGCCAGAATACAAAATTGTGTTCTTGACCCTGCAACCTCCCCTCATATCTTTTCATTCATAAATTTTTGTCAGTTCTACCTCCAATATTTTTTTTCATGAGTCCATTTTGTCCTTCATAATAACCTACTATTTAGATTAGAACAGTGGTATCTCAATAGGCCTTCTTGATTCTAGTTTGCTTCCATAAAACCCGTCTTAATGATATAACTGAGTATTAGTTATCTCTTTCACAAATATGTTTACCAGATTCTTATACCTAAAATACTTTACTCACTCCTCATTGCTTTGGAGTCCAAGTTCTTGATCTAATTTGTTTTCTCTCCTTCTCTTCAGAATTTAGTCACATCGTTAAAGACCTCCTGATGCTTTCATACTGAAATCTTTTTAGTTATAAAACTGTGGCATCTCATGAACTCACACAGAGAGTCACAATGTCATTTGAGGGGCTCAGTGCAAAACAAGAGTCCTGGTACCCTTGTTCAATAGCTGAGAAACAATGCCATCAATGGTATTAAGATATAATTTAAAATTTTTCTTTTTCTTCCAAGGTCTCTCTCAGCACATCATTTTTTTCATTTGCTGTTTAAGTGATTAATGATTCCACCTCCCTACACAAAGAGGAACACCCAAAAGATTAGCACCTGTGTGCCAGAATACATACCTGGCTCAGTGGGGGACAAGAGGCTTACTCTCACCACGTAGCCCTGGGAACGTGTATGGTACTGCTGTCCCATGGCAGAGATAGCTGTCATCATGCTCTGCCCCAGTGCTATAGGGGATGCTTGCTAACCTTGGCCCTCCGTGCTTCCATATCCAGATTCCCACCAAAGATAAATGTGTCAGAATTCCCTGGATCAGAGTTGTGAAAGTGAAGGATCTGGGTGCCTGGGGCTCCAGAGGTAGGAGAGTAGCTACAGAGAAATTCCCTGGAGATGGGGTGGCAGTAGGAGCCCACTGCAAATGCTCTATTGTCTTATAGATTTCTCTTAAAATATAAATTCAAAGATTAAATTATTAAGCATTTCATGATGACAACCTCACATAATTAAAACCCAAGTGAGAAGCCCCTTAAAGAACAGGTCCCGAAGACCTTTTCTGCTTTTCAGAGTTGCGTGGTGACATATACTGTTTCACCTGTCTAGAACACTTACCCTCTTTATTCTCACAAAACCTAGTGCCCTTTGCTGTACTCATGCTTTGGATCTTTGCACATTTATAGGTTGGTGAATCTATGATATCTTTTCAACTTGCACTTTCAAAAGGCTTGGAATCTCTAATTTCTGAAACAACTTGAGGTATTGATGTAGGTGAAGAGTATGTTTTCTTGGATCAAGATAAGCCATCTGGGCTCTAATTAAAGTACCCAGTCCACTAGCCTTGTGACTCAGTTCTGCCTCTGCAAAATTTAAATCATAATTGGACACACAAATTTACATGGTTACTAAAGAGAGTATTATTTGGTAATGTTTAGAATATTGCCTGGGCTCAACAAATATAAACTAGAAATAACAACAATAAAGATGATTATTTGATCGGTATAGCTTTTAACTCTATAGTGTTCTGTGCATGTTTCCTTATCCTTTGAAAATAAAAACTATAAAAAATGAATACAAGACTAACAAGCATATAACATATTTTTGTTCTTTATTATATACCAAGCACATAACATATTTATTTAACAAAATATCTTTTAAAATATTTTGTTGAGTAAATGATCAAACACATAAAGGAATGAATTTTTTCAGGGTACTTACAGGTGTGACTGATTAAAGTATTTAATGATTGGTATGCTTGATCCTTTATATTTCTAATGAAGTGTTTAATTTGCCTGTAATAGAGATAAATTATTGGGTAATCATTTCATGACTGTTTATCCCATACATGCACACACACACATACAAACATATAGATGGATATTCTTTAGAGATTGAATGGCCATGTCTAATTTGATGATTTGCTAGAAAAGCACATAAGACTCCATAAATACCAAGCTATACTCATGGTTAAGGTTTAATACAGTAATAAATACATAAAAGCAGCAGAAAACAGAAGTACATTGGGTGGAAATTCAGAAAGAAAAGACACAGGCATCCAAATTTGTCCTCATCATCTAGAGCCACACACAACATGCTTTCTTCCTAGAAGCAGACTATAGGGAAATGTGTGGATTGTCTCTGCCCATAGAAGCCCATTTAAGTCTGACAATCTGGGGATTTATGGAGGGTATGTCATGTGGGCACATCCTATTATAACACCAGTCGTGGCAACGGAATGCTAGGACCCCCAACAACCAAAGAAAGTGCACATTATCAATCAGTCTTGTCGTTTGTGTAAAGCAAGCCTGAAACACTGGTGCAGAATGGCACATTGTTCTAGGTCTAGGTGCAAACAGTAGAATCATCAGTCATTAACATTAAAAAGCATCTGAGGACCACATTCCCAGGAGTTGACCAGGCATCAATAATTTCAGGTTCCTTTGGAGATATGCAAGAGGTGAGCATTGATACTATATTAACTCTTTCCTAACATGCAAAGAAATAATTTTTGTTGTAACAACAGGGTCAGTATAGAAAATTTAGAAATTATACAAAAATTTTCCATAAAAAAACCCCTAATTGCAAAACCCAAATAATGATTAGCATTTTAAATGTTATTTTTACAGGTATGTATTTTTATATAGTTGAATTTGTTAGTTTTTTATTATTTGCTTTATACATTTTAATCATACCAGTTTTGAAGCCTGTGTTTTTATATTAATATTGCCAAATTCTTCATAATTTTTATTTTGTTTTATTTTGATTCACTATGAACATGATGTTTGCTTAACTGTTTCTTTTTATGCTTAAATTATTATTACGTTTGTTCTAGTTTTGTAAGGACTGTATTTATTCCTAAATTTTTCTGTATTTGTGGTAATTTCCTAAGGATACCTTCAGAAAAGAAAAGGTTGTTGGTCAGCCTTCAAGGATATTTGGTAAAGTCTGAATTAGCTTTTTGTTTCTGATTTGGCATATAAGGAGATTGAATGTCATCACTCTGTCCTAATAACAAGTAAAACTGTAGTTACAAGATCAGCAGCATCAACAATTTTTTTAGAAATGCAAATTCTTGGGTCTCACCCCAGAACAAACAGACATAAACTCTGGGGTGGGGCCCAGCAATCTATGTTTTAACAAGCCATCCTGGTGATTTTAATGCTGGCCAAAGGAAGCTGCTCGGGACAGCTGCAGATCCTCAAAAGAACAGCTAGTTTTCAGAAAAGGGAAGGGAAGGCAGAGAAATGAGTGAATAGAAAAATCTAAAATGAATATGATTTGTATAATCATGGCTCAGAATTTCCAGATGGAATAGAGGACATATGGCAAAAAAGAGAAATGTGAGTTTGTTCAGACAAAATTATACAATGGATTCAAAAGCAGTGTTTAGGTGATTTCTAAGCACACCAAAGTTTTAGGAACACGGATTACCTTGATTAGATTACATACATAAGTACAAGGACTGTCCGGAAAAAATCCAGCTGTAAGTGCCTCTGTTTTTCATACTACATGGCTGGATACTTTTCGGACAGCCTTCACGTATACACGCGTACATACATACACAGGAAGAAAGGGAGGGAGGGAGGAAGGCAGGGTAATTTACTACTCATTTTAGTAAAAGAGTAACAACAAGATAAATTTCAGGTTTCAAGCTACATTATCAGGTGTCTTTTGCTTTTTCTTGGTTTCTGCTTTTCTCTCTTTTATGTTGGCTTTAAATTCCAGTGAGTTTCTTCCACTGTGCAAAATGGGCCTCAGCTTCTCTATGCTTCTAGTCCCTAAAATTTATCACGTCTGCATCGTGCCTGCACATGTTTCTGACTGGCACTGCTCACGGCACGGGCTCAACCCCGTGGTAACCACTGCTCTGAAGGATTAGAATTCAAGAAGACTGATGTGACTTTACAGAGTAGTAGTCCCTTATCTGTGGTTTCACTTCCTATGGTTTCAGTTATCTGTGATAAGAGACAAATAATTCATAAGTTTCAAATAGAGCACCCTTCTGTAGCAAGATGAAATCTCGTGCCATCCTGCTCCATGCAGCCTGGGACGTAAATCATCCCTTTGCCCAGTGTATCTATTCTGTATATGCTGCCTGATTAATTACTTAACAGCTGTCTTGATTATCACATTGACTGTCATGGTATCACATTGCTTGTGTTCAAGTAACCCTTATTTTTTTTACTTACTCATGGCCCCAAAGTGCAAGACTAGCAATGTTGGCAATTTTGATATGCCAAAGAGAGGCTGTAAAAACATATGTATGTATAGCAAAAACAAAAACATAAAATCATAGTATAAGTGGGGTTTAGTACTATCTGTGGATTTCAGGACTCTATTGAAGGTCTTGAAGTATACCCCCTACAAAAAAGTGGAGTACTACTGTATATCCATTTCGGTATTAAATGTGGTTGACCATATGACTATCCATAATGACACGGTCTGGGAGATCATGAGCAAAAAGCAATGCATCAAATGGCTACTTTATTAGGAATTGAGCAGAGGTACTTGTCACTTTGGGACGTTTTGAGGTAAACTAGCATTTGAGACAAAATTGACTTCGTCCTAATTTATTCATGGTGCAGAAAAGTTAACTGGGTATAGTCTCAAAAGCTTAAGCAATAATTTGAGAGCAGTCTGACTCAGCAGCTTTTATGAACTTCCCTCAGTGGCAGGACTCTAAACTATCACAGAGAATTCTACTAAGCTAAAGACTGAAGAGTGTCCATTCAAATTAGTGACAAAAAAACTATTGGTGACCTTGGCAACAAAGGATACAAATTGACAGGAAGGGAGCCAGATGGCAGTACGTTGAGAAGTATGAATGATAAATGAGGGAGCAGAGATGGGGCAAGAAAACACTTTGAAAACATTTCGCAGTAGAGCAAAGTTAATGAAAATAGCAGTTTTCTCTACATAGAGGAAATATGATAACAGTCATTATCACTATGTTGTAGGGCTCCAAGTAATTATAATTTTGTTCATATTTTTCATACATTCTAAATTAGCCACGTTGGACATGTATCACTTTATAGTCAAAAAAATAAACATACTTTTAAAAATAAGCATTTAAACTAAAACCTCCAAATGCTATAAGGCCAACATGCATCAAATGCACAATCCAATTTCCGGCACACATCCAAATAAGGTGAACATCTGGCCCTCCTGAAAGCAAATGGACAGTTGTGTGCTTGGCCCTGTGGCTGAAAAGTAGATTTCGTAAATTCACAGAAGAGTTCAGGTTTGTACCCTGGAGCTGTTATGGTGAACTGTACATCTAATTGACAGCTTTTCTGCTGAAAACATCAATAACCTTTCATGTGGGCTCCAGATCTTGAGTAAATCTCTGAGGGCTCATTTCAGTAAGTTATAGCTTTGCAGGTCACCTTTTGCAGCAGATTTATGCAAAGAACGTACAGCAAAGAAAAGGAGGAAGGGTGTTTGGGGATATGATCTTACTCTCTAAAAGCGTGAGTTAAAGTTCTGCCTTAAAACACACACACACACACACACACACACACACACACAGAGCTAAAAACATTTTCTTATGTCATTTTCTACCTGTTCTTATGTAAAATTTACTGAGTTGATTTATCAGTGGATTCATTGATTGTTTGGTTTACTATCACCTGATAGTATAGCAATGACAAAATAAAACGTAGAGAGCAAATTTTTTATATAAAAATACCTTGATGGATCTTTAAATTTTTTGTTGTTGTTCTACTGAAAGTGGTTATAGAATCACCTTTATTGCCAGAGGATGACACCCATCGGAAGAACTTAATACCTTTATTGGAACAATCTAGACCTGCGTAGTTCAGTATGACAACCACCATCTACATTTGGCTACTTAAACTTAAATTTAATTGAATTAAAATTAAATAAAAAAGAAAATTAAGTCACTCAGTCACTCTAACACATTCCATGTGCTCAATAGCCAGATGCCGCCAGTTGCTACCATATTGGACTGTACAGAAATGCCTTTCTATCACCACAGATGGTTCCCTTGTATAGCCGACAGATCTAGCCATTCTTGGAGGTTAACATATGTTGGGTGGAAAGGATTACTTTGGTATTAAAAGGTTCTTGTAGCAGAGAGTATTCATTTCTGAAGCATTGGAGTACATGTGGCTAGGACCTGGGTCTCCCAAGCAAGTAACAGCATTTTATATTGAGAGGACTGAACAGATACAGCTGGTTACTGATTCACATTCATTTGCTTTTGTTTTAAGTGAATAATGATTTGATTATAAGAAAACAAATGCATCTAACTTTATAAACCTGACTTTCTTATAGACTCATCTAGTCATATGTGTACTTCTGACTAAAATGTTAAAAAATGTACTACGGTTTTTAAAACATTTTATTTTTTTTATGTAAAAGAAGGACAGAATTACCTTGCACATGTCTTTTTTCCTTTTCTCTGATAGAATTTGGAAATGGTAACCAAAGGTAGAGCCATCCCCATAACATTATGAAGATGAAAATTGTGTATTAAGAAAAGCAGAGAAGAAAGCAGTTTTGTTCTTTGAACAGCTGTAGGTATCAAACCATTTAACATAGAAAAAATTAGTTTTATTCAACCACTGTAGTGATGTTTGATATATAAAAGGAAAATAAAATGCTAAATGATGTAAGAGCTTTTGTAGAAAAGATTCTAAGTATGTATGGGGACATGGACCTGTAATGCAAAGCCACTTTAACCCTTTGATTTTGAGTATTATTTTTGAACAGGGCAAGGACTCATAGAAGCAGGAACGGAATACACCAAACCTATAACCACATTTCTGGCTTTAGCTGCAGTTCTATTGCTGTTTCTCTGTATGGTTGCAGTCAATGTCAGCCAAATATATCCATTGGGTGACCCATTTCTGTGCTTCAAAGACTTCCATTAATCTCCTTGACCATATCATGATTTAAAATCTTGACTGCTTCTGCATTTGAGCACTCCTGAAAGGTTACTCCAGCCATTGCATGAGTCAGAATTTTGTTTTGTTTCAAATGAAGTCTTTTTATCCATGAAACTCTGTAATGGACACAGCTGGAACAGACTTGTAATTATTTATATGTTGGTTGAAGTTAAACTCCATCTGCTAGAGAGAAATAGAAACTTAGTATGGCATCCTGAAATAGCATAGAAAGGGCTGGAACTGTGGAATCACCTGCTACATATATTATTGAAGGAAAACCAAGAATTATTCTAATATGTGAAATAGATGTATAATTATATTAAAATGATTTACAGAATGATCCTACAAATTTACTTGACTTTTGTCATTTGAAATATTCTACTATTACTTGACTTAGGCAATTTAAAATGTCATATTCTACAAATAGTGCATATATTAAAATTTCCCTCTTTTATAGGTTTGAATTAGACTCAAATTTGATTTATCTATTATAAAATACTTATTAATAGGACTTATTGACAGATGCCAAAAATACCCAAAAAAAATAATTTTAACCTTATTTACACAGGCTACCAAGATATACAACAGATTTTTCAACAGGTTTATCCAAAAAAGTAATAATTCAGTTTGTGAATTCAGGCATAAGAATGAAAAATAAATCACTCATTTCATTTTGAGTGAAATGGGTGGGAAGAATTTAAAGTCAATCTGAGTTTGCATAAACTAGTGGGATAATGATGTCCAAATCCATTTCTCTTGTAAATTTTCTCTATTTCATTCTTAAAAGTGACTGGCCTTAGTTAAATATTTGTTTATACCTTAACATCTTCAACACTCTAAATACTTTTCTCAAAATATGCTAATTCATCAGTATGAAGTCAGATTTTATAAGATTTTGTGAAATGTAATTGTAAGATTAATTTTTGGAAAATAGCATTTAAAGTAAAATAAGAAAATATTTCATTATAAGATTAGGTTTTTGGAGGGTAGCAATTATGGTAACAGCAACAAAAGATGATAATGGAAAAATATTTCAGGATGGAAAGCATCAAATTTATATGGGAATACCATCTTTTTACATTGAGTGCTGGAGTATCTGATGAGTTGGTTTCTTTGAGGCTGTACCAAAAAAATTAAGAAAATCTAAACACATCCTACCAACACATTATTGATAAATGCAAATATGTAAAATGTTTCTCCTTGTTTAGAATAATGCTTATGAAGCATTTTTTAAGATGTCTGCTTACTAATTCTTGTTTCAAGCCTGTATATTTCTGTAGCTCTTATCTAATCTGTCATTCTGGAACATTGTGACATGTAGTCTCTTCTCTTGATACATGGCCTATTTGATCTGAATTCTCAAGTGCCCTGCCCAAATAGAATTTAGATGGCATTTTTAATCACCATGCAGTGCTGACATTTTATTATGCGGTTCCAGTGAACTCTCACTTCTTATTTTCGAAGAGTGAAATACGGCATTTTCTTATGGCAGAGAATAAAAAGAGTCTTATAAATTTCATCTTCAATAGAAGACACCTCTGTTGATATATATATGTCATAGACTATAGGAACTCCCTGACAGTTTCACATGTGGGAGTTACTTTGATGATATTCTGTTTCATTCGTGTGTGTGTGTGTGTGTGTGTGTGTGTGTATAATGGCAAATTGTCGAACATTTCATCTCTCTCCTCAAACTATGCCGGCAGCTTAATTTGGCATAGAACTTTTTGGAAAGCTGTTAACACAAACTAAAGTCAGAAAGAAAGAAAAAATAACAGTTGCATCATATTAAAAATAAGAACTACTACACTGGAGTGCTGTGATACTTAACATGGCGAATGATATTCCTTTCATGTTAAATTTATTTGGTATGAAGAATGACCAATTTCTACATCACTCTCAATACTTTGCCTATTTTCATAATTAACTTCTATATTCACCAACTATTTAATTTTATAATTTTTCCCACTTCTTTCAGTAAGATGTACTTTCTGGACTAATTCTCTGTTTCCAAAGCGGAAATACAATTTTAGAGTCAAGACTTTGTTCTTTATCTTGCTTAATATAAAGACTATTATCTGTATTTGTATAAGTTAAGGTATCTTGAAATATACCAGGAAATACAGTATCCAAAAGAGTTCATGAAGGAGTTCAAGTCTTGCACTGATTTTTCTTCAATTCTTAAGTTAAGTGAAACTAGGTCTACTATTGCTGATAATCCAAGAGAAAAGTGAAAAAAAAATCAACTATGAATGGAATTAGTTAAAACAGTTCAGTATCCACACCAGACCCAATATTTCACCTCAATTCCATAAATACTTCTTGTGCTTCTACTGATTTTAAAGCTACATGATAAGAAATGATTATGGAGTAGGGAAAGACCCATCCTAAAAACACTGAAAACAGTGCCTGCTCTCCATATTGGTGATGAAAAGATTCAGTCTCAAGAACATTTGTCAAAGAAAGATCATTTAAATTAAAACACAATTTTAGAAATTATCTTTTGTAAAGTGTATGTTCAAATATTTCTGCCATTTTTGAGTGGATCGTTGGCATCATTATTTATAGGAATTGTTTTTTGTTACAGATAACCTTTTTCAAATGGCTTTATTGCAAAGATCTCTGTTTTTGTGAATTGCTCTTTTTTATTCTCCAAATGGTGTATTTGAATGAACATTCTTTCTTTTCTTAATTTTGTTTCAAAATATTAGAATTATTAAGAGAAGCTCTAAAACTGTGCTGTCTATTCTTTTTGTTTTAATTGTTTTAATCTTCCTTAAATTTATTAGTGTGACATTAGTTAGTAAAATTATATAGGTTTCATGTGTACATTTCTATAATACATTATCTGTATATTGCATTGTGTCCTCACCACCCAGAATCCGTTCTCCTTCTGTCACCATGTATATGACCCTTTTTACCCTCTTTTGCCAGCCCCCTACCCGCTTACCCTGTAGTAACTGCTCAACTGTTGCCTGTGTCCATGGTGTTTTATTAGTTTGTTTTGTTCATTTGTTGCTTTGAGTTTTATATGCCACAGTTGAGTGAAGTCATATGGTTCTCAACTATTGCTGTCTGAATTATTTTGCTTAGCATGATAATCTCAAGATCTATTTATGTGGTCACAAATGCCATATTTCATCTTTATTTATGGCCATTCTTAATGTTAATATAATTCAATTTATCAGTATTCTCCTTCAGTGTTCTTTTCTTAATGCAATTTTGACTGTCTCAAGTTCATGAATACATTCTATGTATATGGTCCATTTGGAATTGATTAATTATTATGATTTTTATGTAACAACATCAAAGTCATAATTTTTTCTATTCATAATAGAGGTTTATGAGTCATTTGTCATCATTTATTTAAAAAAATGTTTTCCTCATTGTTTTCACAGGAATTTTATTCTCAATTTAATGATCATATGTGTATTCACTTATTTTCAGAGTAGCTTTTTGGGTCCATTGGTCAATTTTATCTAAACTGACATCTTTATTACATTATTATAATTATTAATATTTAATGATAATCATCATTATGTGATAGCATAAGACCCCCTCTTAGAGTTTCTTCTTCACAAGTGTTTTAGTCATGGCCTTAAGTACTTCCATACTGATTTTGTCAATTTGTTATTTTCAATAAATACATCTTTAATATTCTCCTATTAAATCCTACCAAAAAAGCCTGCTGAAATATTTTTGAACATTTAATTGAACCCATAGGTCATTTTATGAGAACAAAATGTGCTTCCAGGTCATGTAAAAGCAAATACCATCTCTTTACATGTTCTACAGAATTATATTCAAGAAAAACCAGTAATGCTGGCATATCTTATGCGTTGCTCTCTTTCGGACTATGCCAAAAATGAAATAAAATTCAATGGATAGTAGAAGCACATTCATGATAAGTAATACCATTTTAAAAATGTTCTCACTTATTTATAGTAATGTTTATGGAGGAATAACATTTTTATGATATTGAGTCTTTAAACCCGTGATCATACTCTATTACCCCATTTTAAACAATCTCTACCTTTATTTTTCTGAGTGATAGCCTACGTTTAGTAAGCTCCATAAAATTAACTACTCTTATGAGTATATTTCATTAATTCTGTACCCAGTAACCCTCATATAGATCAAGGTATAGAATATTTCTAGCATACCATTAGGTTCTCTCATGCATCTTTTAGCCTGTAACTCCTTTCTTAGTAGAGCCACACTCTGATTTCTCTATAAACATCAGTTAGTTATGTTACTTTGTGAAAATAATTGAATAGAATCATACAGTATGTACTCCTTTATATGTGGATTCATTCATTCATTCATTCATTCAACATACCTTTTTTGAATTTCGTGGTATTATAAGAACTAATATACTAATAGTCAATATACTATCAATATACTGATATCAATATTAAAATTACTAATCGCATGGCTATATCAAAATTTATCCACTTATGTTAGTGGGTATTTTGGTTGGTCCCTGTTATTGAATTATCCTACCTGAAATGAAATAAATATAAGTAAAATTACAACACTGCTTAATTTGACAAACAAAATTTTTATTTAAAAATAATTTAAGCAATTTAATCTTCAATGGGATTCTTCTTTCTCTTGGTAATGCTAACTAGTATTTTCTCAGGCTCTTTTATTTTATTTTACTGCACTATCATTAACTTAGTTAAATTTGAGTTAATATTCCTGAGTCTCCTCCGTCTTGTGGTCTCCCCAGATTGAAAATGTGTTTTAGTTTGAAGAAGTTGCATAACTCATTTGCAAAGACAGAAATGCAAAGAATTGTAGTGCTTAATGAATGCCTATCTGTTAATTGTTACGTAAGGCTATATTCCTATTCTATACTTCACGTCATGGTCTAGGGAAGGAAACAATTATGAAAATATTATACATGAAAAGGTCTTGACCACAAGTCAGTATGATTACTGTCTTCTCCACGTTTCTGCTTGCAATGATGATACGGGTTATTATCACTTCATCATAAACCAAGTGTTCAGACATTGGTTTGATTCTCTCTGCTTTCTTCAATATGACTGCTTTTTGACTATGTTGGTGATTAAAACATATCACATGTATTGATGCAATGTCTTAACTAAGTGTTATTAAAATATGGGGGAAGGTGGTTGATATGATTATAATGTGTTTAATTTTGTGTCCATTTTTGGTATAATCTTTGTTATACCAAATAAAATAAGTCATATGTCTTTCCTCTTAATATGCTCTAAGAGATTTTATATTACTGACATCATCTGTTTATGGATAATTGTTAAATAATTAACTGCAAAGCCTAGTGCTTTTTTGACATAAAAATTTTAAAAACCTATGATTGAAGTATAATTCACATACAATAAACCTATTTGTTTAAAGTGTACACTTCCCCAGATTTTGACATATTTATAGACCTGTAAAACTTGCAACAATAATGATACTGAATATTTTCATTGCCACCCAAACTTTCTTTGAGCCCTTTTTAGTCCCTTCCATGTTCTTCTCCCTGGCAAACTACCTTCTGCAAGTGAAGTGCTTTCTCTAACTCCAGATTACATGGCATTTTCTGGAATTTATGTAAGCAGATTCATACACGATGCACTTATTTTGCTGGCCTGTGTATTTTAAGGATCCATCTTGTAATCGTATATTGTTTCAGTGCTCATTACTGATTTGTTCCTAGCATGCATGTAAAATGAAACGATTATCCATTCACCCATTGATGGCTATTTTTTAATTCCTAATTTTGCTTAAATTCTCCTCAAAAATAAATTTGTGTAAATATTAATGTTGACCTTCTTATGTGGATATATACTTTCATTAATCTTGAATAAATACCTAGAAGTGGGAGTTAGGCTACATAGTAGATAATATGTTTAACCCTACAAGAAATTGCCAAACTGTTTTTCAAATTGCTTACGATCTGACCAGTAAAATATAAGAATTCCAGTTGTACTTCATTGTCACCAAAACAGTGGGACAATCAATCTTCTTAATTTTAGACTTTCTAAAGATATGTGGTGATATCTCATTGTGTATTTAAATTGCATTTTCCCAGTGACTATTGGATTTTAATCTCTTCAGATGTGCATATTTGCCATCTCTATAGTATCTTTGCTGAAATATCATTTCAAATATTATGTCCATGCTTAATTTGGTTTCTTCTAATTGAGATTTGATACTTGTTTTTATATTTTATGTACTTTATTAGATATGGAGTTTTTAAGTGTTTTCTTGAAATTTTTATTTTGTATTTTTATTTTTTTAAAAAGTCTCTTTCAATGAGCAAATATTAACTTTGATAAACACAAATTATCTTAGTTTTATTTTATAGATTTGTGCTATTATATTTATTATTTCCTTTCTTTTTATACTTTGGATTTAAGTTTGCTCTATTTTCTGTTGTGTTTACATTTTTTAACAAGATTATTGATATAAGTATCTTTTTTCCATCCTAATATAGGGATTCATTGCTATAAATTAGCCTTACATGATATATTTTAGTAACATCCCACAAATATTTATATATTGTGTTTTAATTTTAATTCAGTTCAAAATACCTTCCAATTTCCCTTTTTTAATTTATTCTTTAATCAGTTAGTTATTTAAAATAGTATATTTAATTTCCCAATATTTGGGAATTTTCCATATGCCATCCTGTTAATTTATTTCTAATTTAATTGTGTAGTGCTCAGAGAATGTACATTGCAATATTTACATCATCTTATTTATAATAAGCCTTGTTTTAGACTCCAAAATATTCTAACTTGGTATGTTTGAGTGCACTTGAAAATAATCTGGATTTTTGGTAAAGATGAAATGTTTTGTTTTAGTCAAACCAAGCAGTTCACAGTGTTAAAAGCTTCTACATCTTTACTAATTAATCTGTCTACTTTTTCTATCAGGTATTGTGTTAGGGAGTATTGAAATTCTGTGGATTTTTCTCCCCACAGCTAAGTTTTCTTCTTACAATTTTAAATTCTACATTTAAGTTCATAAATGTCTAGGTCTGCTACATTATCTTGAACACCGACCACTTTGCCATTATAAAATGACCTCTTTATCTCTATTAATATTTGCTTCAATGAAATATACTGTATATGCCATTAATATTGTCATTGCAGCTTTGATTAGTCAGCATGGTCACATTTCCCCATCTTTCCACTTTTAACCTCATGAAGTCTTTATATTTGAAATAGCTGTCCTTTAGCACCACAGAGTTTGATCTTGATTTTTTTATCTAATTAGACATTCTCTGCCTTTTAATGGGGCATGTTAGCAATGTTTTCCTGTCAGGGATTATTGATATTATTGGGTTTAAATCTACAATTGATAATTGTTTACTATTTATTTCATCCATTTCTTGTGCTCTTTTTTCCTCTTTATCTTTCTTCTTTTGAATTGTTTTTTCTCCCTAGTACACTTTTCCCTGCTTTTTTTAAAGCTCATTAGCAATATCTTTTTTATCTTATGAGCAATAATTTTTGTGTTATTTTATCATCTGATTAAAAAATAATTATATATGTGTGTGTATGTGTGTATATATATATGTGTGTAGATATATACATATATGTGTGTGTGTGTGTGCGTGTGTGTGTGTGTGTATATATATTTACACTTCTTACCTGCATTACATATTTCTTTCTTTTTTTATTTATTGTGGAACTATATATATATATATATATATATATATATATATATATATATATATACAGGACTTCGGGGTGTTAACCATCCCATAATCAAAAATCAGCATGTAACTTATGACTCCCTTAAAACTTAACTACAATTTTTCCTAGGTATTCTCAGTGAGGTTGGTTCCAGGACCCCAGGGGATTACAAAATTTGTGCATGCTCAAGTCCCTTATATAAAATGGCATAAAACAGTACATGCAATTGTCTTCCTTAATTCCCAACTGCAGATAGAAAATACTGTTTCAGATTGATGTTTGGTTTATCTACAGATGCAAAATCCAAAGAAGCAGAGTATTTATTGAAAACAATCTGCATGTAAGTGAACTCGCATATTAAAAACAGTGTTTTTCAAGGATCTGCTCTGTGTGTGTGTGTGTGTGTGCACATGTGTAGTGTGTGTGTGTGTTGTACATTCTTTAAATTAACAATCAGATGGTGTTTGATAATTTTCTGTACAAGAAAAATCATTTGTATTATATGAAGATTGTTTTTGCTATGCATAAAATTTTAGGTTTAGATTTTTTAGAAACTTATTTTGTGAGTATATTTTGGACCTATTTCCATGCTATAATTCATTATGCATAGTTAGAATTTGTTTATTCATTTTTACTATTATATAATATGCATTATATTAATATACCACAGCCCTTATTTTCTCTTTTGTCATTGATATTTTAGGTGTTATACAGATTTTCATAATTAGCAAAAATATTTCTGCAATATATACTCTAAAGAGCTAATAATCCTTCTTTTGGAATATATAGTAGAGTCCTAGAATATGTAGCCTGTAGTGTAATTGTTATCCTTTTGGTATACTAAAATATAACACTTGACTACAAATTATTATTACAATGAAAATTATGTGGCCCCTATGATTTCAATATGATTTGTGTACTCTTTGTTTTAAACACACAATTTTTTCATGACCTTATCTGTTCAACTTTCCCTTTTTAAGCCCACCTTTATTCCATATGCTGACTCTTCTCCAGTCAGACCACAAACTTACCTTCTCTGAATGTTAGACAGACACTTCAGCATCTAAATATATAGTGTTACTTCAAAAGTGGACTAGATTTTCCTGTACTTATTTTTATAACTTTACTATTTTTATTAGTATGAGATGTATAAAACAACATAATGATTAGACATTTATACCCCTCACAAAGTGATAACCCCAACAAATCTACTATCCATCTGACACTGTACATAGCTATTACAATACCATCGACTATATGAGGGCTGTCCAGAAAGTATCACACAAAGTAATATGAAAAATAGAAACACTTATGGCTGGATTTTTTCTGGACAGCCCTTGTATGCCCTATGCTGTACCTTACATCCCCTGACTATATGTGTGTGTGTGTGTGTGTGTGTGTGTGTGTGTGTGTAATTGTTGACATACAATATTATTTTATATTAGTTTCAGGTGGTTTGGCATCTGTATAATCTATGAAGTGATTCTTCCTATCAGTCCAGGACCTGACACCCCACATAGACTTTAAAACATTATTGACTATATTCCTCATACTGTATTTCACATCCTCGTAACTATTTTATGACTATCAATTTCTACTTCCTAATCCCTTCACCCTATAACTTAACTTTTAATCTCTCTCCAAAACTCAGCATCAGTGTGATTTTGCAAGCCTACCAGGAAACTCTTCATAGTTCTTAGATGCTCCTTTTTAAAATCTGCACACACCTGAAACTGATATTTAAACTTTCATCATTGTCTGATATTTCTCTGTCTTGTTCTGACTGAACATCTTTCATCAAAGTGTAGTTTTCAGATATTTTTAAAAACTATCTCCCAGCTGCATATTAGTAGAAACTACTAATGACCTCAGATCTTCTGATCACCAGTCCAAGTCATATTTGGGGCATCTTGTTAAAAGGTTTTTAAGCTTCAGGAATGAATCGCCTCAAACCTTACTAATACATGTTGTCGTTGTTTTTCTCAGTTCAAATTTGCAAGTAAAGAAAAAGATTACAAGCAAGTAAAAATATAATAATCACACGGTAAATAATGTTAGATAATTTCTTGAAACGTAAGCTGTTAGACCATATTTGAGGTACTTTGTGGTCTATAGGAATCTTCCAGAGTACTAAGGGTGGAACATTCATTGAGTGAATCTCTGGGCCATATCTTATCAGAAAGTTAAAATGTCATTCTGAAAAAAATGTTTATTTAAATATAACACAGAATATAAATTATTTGAACTATTTTTCTCTCTGAAAATGAGACATCTATTTTCTAGGTATTCCCATTTTAATCCCTTCACAACAAGCAAGATTTTCTAAGAATAAGTTGACAGTTGCTGTGGTCATATGTAGCAAGATAATCATTCAGTTGAACTTTATTCAAGTATTTATAATCCTCAGTGCCTTTTTGCATTATAGGGAGAGAATGCTAGTACCTGTGAAAAGCCATTGCCCTTTTGCATCCAGAAATGTTAATACATGTGGCTGATGTGTTGTAGAGAAAGGTTTATCAGTCAGTATTGTGGAAGAAAAGGAGCTAACTCACATTAGCTAACTTTGAGGAGTGTTTAATAAAGGGACTACTGTACGGCCAAAGTACATGGAAATCCAAAGGGAAAGTGTAGGACCCCAGGTGTTGTCATTACCCATAGCCCTTGAAGAAAAATAAGAGAGCAAGGTTACTTAAAAACAGGGCAAATAGCTTTAAGATAAAACTGCCTTTTCAGAAACAGATTTTTGTGTGGAAGTACAAGAGTCCTAAGCAACAACTCTTGTAGTGAGACAAGAGAATAAACATCACAGCCTCATTATTCACTCTGTCTTTCAGGTCTCGTAGTATCCCCAGTTGTTCTCATCATCAGAAGCTAGAGAGCAAGGCATCTCATGTAATCCATACAGGTCAGCCTCCCGTAGCAGAGAACAGGCGAAGAAAATGGAGAATGAGTTGACACAGAGGAAAGATTTCCTAAACAGTCTATTTCATTACCCCTCAGCATTCATTCTTATATTTTACTCTGGTGAAAACTTAATTTTTACAACCCAGGAGAACAGGAAGACCGTCAGCTACCACATCAGCATTCACTAATGTCAACTAAGTTCAGCTTCCACCTGAAACTGAATATATTAGACATCATTAGTGTTCTCCATATACGACAGTGAGGTTAACGTGGCAGAAAGAATCAATCATTAATATAGTACAGTCTTCACTTCTTCAGATGATCAGAAGAAATGCATTTGTAATCATGTCTCTACATTCCCAGCACTTTTTCTTTTACTTCTCTTTCCCTCACGTAGCCAATCAGCTGGATGGACGTTTTTAACCAATGGAATGAACTTAACCTTCGTATCTTCTGGTTATTTTCTATTGAGTTTAGCTCAGTTTTCCACTGCAGGATTATTAAGTAAGAAAACAGTAATAGAACTCCCAGTAAGTACCAGGGTTCTAGATACTGTCCTGCTATCTTCCTTATTGTATCAAAAACCAATTTTCTTCTAGTGGTTAGGATCCATCTCCCTGACCATCACTTTTATCCTTCTTTTCATGATTATTCAACAGCTTGAGAAACCCAAGATGGACAGGTGACAGTCACAAATTTATAATTCAATAGAATTCTGACTATATTCCTCAGTAAAGAGTTCCTTTACTGAGTTCAAAGAGCTCCAAGTTATCCACGCCTAAAGTTGTGAGGATGAAAACAAAACAAAACAGCATTCTCCAAGTGACTTTTGGAGGTAATCATATAATTGGTCATGTCATTTCCATCCTTTGTTTCCCAGAATTCTCCATTCTGATTATGAAAGAAATAACTTAAATCCATTGCTGTTTTATGAAAGGGACCATATCCTATAGTATGACATCCCAACTTTGCAGGCACACTAAGTTCAGTACGGTGTTTTACCCCTCCTCCTAGCTAGACTTCCCTAGGTGATAAAATGTATGATACCAGTTTATTCTGTGAGTCTTGATCCATTGCCACACTTCATTATTTGTAAGACTTGTCCAGTGGTCAGAGGTAATATGTATGTGAAACCATGGAGACCGGTAGGTCAATTGCTGTAAATCACATCCCCCTCTATGCTCCCTCAACAATGAAATATGTAATGGAAATACCTCATGTATTTGGCTTGGCTTCTGCTATAATCACATTACACACTAAACTGTGGGACTACCCAAATTAGCTTTGATGAGAAGTCCATTTGTTGAGCTCATGCCCATCCCCCATCCTGTCTCCATACAAATTTATACGTGAGGCCATTGAGTAAGCCCTGGGGAGTCTGGAAGAAGTAGTTGATGTTTTATAGTATTGGTCATCTTATCCATCTCATAACTGCATGCTTTCTGGTATGAATTCATGTTAACAAATATATTCACACTCTGTGCTCATGAATCCACACACTTCCCCACCCACATTTCTTCATGGTGGTCTCATATTTGTTTGTTAATTTGTTTTGGAGCCACTAATCACCTAGTCAAAGCATTAGCTATTGCCATTGAATTTCTATGGATCTATATGGTAAGCTTTGTTTCCCTCCGTAGATTAAACGACCAGGAGTACCACCCAAATTTCTGTCCCCAAGGATAATTTCACTTCTCCATTGTCTTTTAAAGACACCGCTGAGGAGGGCTTTTGGAAGAAGTCACTCATTTCTGCCTAGTGGCAACAGAGTGTGCAGATATCTTCACAAATCAGGTTCATGCTGTTCTCTGTTTCACTAATTTTAAACAGAGGCCACAGTGTGAGCTTAGAGGAAAAAAGAAAAGCAAAGGGAGGTTTTTAAGGCATGAATTTGTGACACCATCTCGTGTAGGTTTTTTTTTTTTTTCAGGTCCTACTCAGACCCAGTCTCTTAAATACCTTCTTAACCTAGTTTAATACTGTTGTACATACCCATTTTGTAAACTATTAAAGTATTTATGTATGTATATACGAGTATTTATGTATTTTGTGTGTATGTACGTATTTTGTGTGTATGTACTTATTTTGTGGATCAGATAGCAACCACTGCATAGTGAGCAGTTGAGATTGAATAACGATTTTTCATTAATCATATCAATTTCCTAGTAATGATCATTGTAGTCATTTCCTACTGCCACTGTAACAAATAACCACAAACTGAGTGGCTTAAACAATACAATATCCCTATAGCCCGGATATCAGGATTCCAAAAATCAAGTTTTCAACAGGGCTGGGTTCTGTTTGGAAGCTTTAGGGGATGCTCTGTTTCCTTGCCTTTCCTACTGTCCTAGCTTTTAAGGAACACCCGTGTTCCTTGGCTCGTGGGATCACCCTTCATCTTCACAATTAGTGGTATAGCACATTCCAGTCTTCTTTCATCTCCCTGTCTGGCCTCTACTTCCCTTTACTTCTGTTATCTCTTTTATCCTAATGTTGAAACTCTTGCTTTCTTCTTAAAAGTGCTGTGGTTATATTGGGTCCGCTTGATAATCCAGGAAAACTTTCCCACCTTAGTACCCTTAACTTAATCACATCTGCAAAGTCTTTTTTTTTTTCCCATACAAGATAACAATTCACAACCAAAGCCTACTATGAGATAGATGACATTTCAAATGAAGAATAATTAGCCAATAGAAAAGGGCATGGCTAGGCCGACCAGACATACTGTTTTAAATAGGACAGAAAACAAAGGTACTCTCCAGTTTCAAACTGTACATCTGGTTAGCCTAGGCATGGCCTTACTCCCAAAGCCTGTGATTTAGGGTTCCTAATTTCTCATTGGGCTTTGTCATGACTTTGTGAAAATTATCTTTCTGACACAGACTCTTTCAATAATAGGTGTCTGGGACATACAATCCAAGTGGCAAGGTCATTTGTACAGCAACCTGTGTCTGTTACAGGGCCCTTCTTATTCTAGGCTCAACTCAGAATTATTAATAGCAGCCTTTCATATTACCCAGGAAGTAGACTGGAATACTATGACCAGATGTGAAATACAGTGTCTTCAAATTCATAAATGAGACCTACTAATTATCATACATGTTTATTGATAGTGCTTGTTGAAAGTTGCAATGATTTGTTTTCTTTCTGTAGCATATACAGACTACTTGACTCTAAAAGATTTCATCAATTTACAGATGCCTGTGTATTGAGGGGTTTCTTTGTCACCCTTTAACACTCCTGTGATTTTACTAACGACCTAGGATGTTGGCTCTTTCCTGTGTGTCTACCTGTCTTGGAATAATCATGCAATCAGGAATCAAATGGACTAGTGTTCTGTGCAGTCCCAAGAAAACACGTGTCCCTAGTCCAGAGTGTTTTAGGACAGAGAGCTGGAGCGTTTCATAGCCCTGAACCAAGACAAGAAGAGTGTACTCTTGTACTTACCATGTGCCAGCAAACTGCTTGTTTCTTTTGCTGGCAGAAATAGGGGAAAATGCATTTCTATTTCAATAGCTGTATACCAGGTGTCAGGGTCTGTGTTAATTTTCTCCAGGGGAGATACCATATCTGGAAATGCAGCTGTGATTGAAATCACTACCTAATTAGGTGGGTGATAATTGACTGTCATTCTCCTTGACACATCTGGCTTTACACTGTCCAAATAGGCATATTAAATGGGGTTGTTGTAGAAATTAGTACTCTTGCATATTTCAAGTCATTGATGGTGGCACTAATCTTTGTAATTCCTCTATGGTATGATATCTTTGTTTTGTTTAGTTTTCTAGCAAGTCAGGGTTAGGCAGGTGTAATTCTAGTAGCTTCTACTTTGCCCTCCTATGATAACAGTCCTCCCTCCACAGATTGGAGCACCAACGTGAGAGTTATTTCTTATGTCTGCACCTTCTATGTATTTTGAATTGAGAGAAATAACCATAAAATGGGTCTAGGATTGCACTACAAGTGAATTGGGTCAAGGTTTCATTTATCCCTTAACCTCCCTGAGTCCCCATTTCATCATTAGTTTCCAGATACAGTTCAAAGTCACGCGATAATAATCCCTACAAGATTTGCTGTTTCCCTCCCTTCTGAGTGGGCTTGCAGGAAAATTCAAGGTATACATCTGAAACTATATTTTGGGTTCCTTCTTCAAGTGAATTCTGGCTTTCCCTCAATGAAGAGGCTCTTCTAGCTTCGTAAATTGACTTCATTTTTGAAATGGTTTAAGGGGCCATGAATCTGCACTATGTTGATTCAAGCCAGGTTTTTCCTTCCCAGATCTAAATGTTTTCTTTTTATATATGTCAGTACATACTATATTAGTTTGGTAATCACATTCATTTCTAAAACTTCAGCAAATAAACTACCTGGTACCCTGTATCCCTGAAGATCATTCAGTCAGTGCATAAAAAACCCACACTGCAGTTTATGCCTCTAATTGTCCCCATCGGGGCTCTAAGAATTAGACTACCACTGGCCTCTACTTTTAAACAATCCCATTATTGCTACTGGGATGAATCAAGCCACTTTCACTGTAGCATCTCCCACCAACATTTCCCTCTTACAGATCAGTCAGCACGGACCCTTCCGTGGTTGTGGTTGGCCTCTCATCAAAGTATTTCTCCATTCCTTGGTTGAGGGTGAATTTTTTCAGACTCTCTCTCAGGTCATGCGAATAAAGGATGGCTGAGCAGATTGCATATAATAGGTCCATTCCAACGTCCCCATCAATCTGAACCTATGGACCAAAACATCATAGTACAGAGTAATACATTGAAATTTCAATCTCATTAACTATAGGCCACCATTGAAGCCAGGATTTATTTAGCCAATTTAGCATATTCTTAAAGTGACTTTCAGAAAGTTGCCCATTGCATTAAACCATGAATTCCAACAAACAAAAAACAAAAGATAAAAATCAAAACAAAACAAAATGTCTGTTAATGTTTCTTGATCAATCCTTTTTCTTTATCTAAACCTCTTAGAATTATTTGTCAGATACCCTCTTCCCCAATGGAGCAATACAATTTGCTAAAGTCTTACAAGTTTTACAGGTATAGGCTATGTCCTGTATCCTGTGGGAATTAAGCTTTCTACTTCTTTATTCCCTTTTCCTTTCAAGCCCTTTTTGACTATAATATGCATAAGCTATCCCCTAAGCTTAAAGTTGTAGTTACTATGCCACCTGGTGCAATGCCCTCTGTGGCCCTGCCTGGCAGCCTTCCCTGCTTGCAGCTGTAAATAACAAGAGTTCTGCCTCTCATCTACCTGAGTGTCGGTGTTGTGTTTCACCATCAAAACAACCTTTAAACCTTATGAAACATTGGCACTGTGACTAGAATAGTGTAGCCATAACCACAGACTTTTGGATAACTTCTTGGAGGACTGCTTTTGAATTACTGATTGTCCGTAAATCATAGTGAGAGCAATGTGGGCAAGAACTATACTCCTGAGGGCGAGTTTGTTTTTGAGACTTGGTGCTTTCTGCTGTGTCTACTGGTGGTTGCCACGTCTCTCCAACACAAATTTTCTCAATGTGTTGCTAGACAATTGCTTAGACGGGGTTACTGCAGGGCAGGAGCAGGAATGGCCACTTGAGCCATACTTTCTGAGGTCTTATTCCAGTGGGTTTCAGTCTTAGTCTGTGTTTCCTACTGGCCTACTGCAGGGGCTGTGTCATGTCATTGGCATGGTTTTTTATTATTATTCGGGGTCTTTTGTTTCTGTTTACCATTATTATTGTTGAACACTGGTTTGCCCATGTGTTTCTAGTAGCCCCAACAGAGGCAAGAGTTGGCTGGGCTTTCCTATGGTAGGGAAATGATAGCCTTGCCTCATTGGTAATGGCACTCACATGAAAGTAGAAGGTACCAGTTTTCCTTGCTGCTGCATACCAGCTGCTATCACCAGCAAACTACAGAACCCCAAACCCTTAGTGGTACTGTGGGTTATACCCTTGGAGGCAATAGGCCCAAGTTTCAATCCAAATTGTGTCTCTGGGGCAAAGAAACAAACACTTGTCTCTGCACCTCCCATCACAACACCAATACATGCCACTGTTACCCCACTGCTGTGACAGTGCAAAGCCCCTAGCCAGAATGTCTGGGCCTTAGTGAGTGTCTCTGTATATCAGCATACCAAGGGTCTGATACTTCAGACAAGGGGGACACCTGCCCTGTCCCAAGGAGAAGCTGCTATAGCTCTCCGAGCACAAACCTTCATACCTGGGAGGGAGGTAGTAAAGCTTTAGAATGAGATGATTAGATTTCTTTTTGGTCCCTCTTTTTCCATAACCACCCAGAAGTTCCACATAAGGAGTTATTTTTAAAAAGAAAAAGAAAATGGAACCTAAATATTGCAGAAGGAAATTTAACATTTGAAAAATAAATTATTACATATATCAATAATTTGACCCAATTGGAAATCCAAAATTTGATAATATAACATAAAGATAAAAAGGGCACTTATTAGCTTTTGTGCCTCTGTAATAGAGGTTCTAAGTTATATTTAACATGTACCAAAATGAACCAATTGAAAAAGATTCACAGATTAAGCAACACTGGGGTTCAAATCACAGATGTACCTGGGGATCCCACTGAATCTAAACATAGCATCTTCTATAATTAGAGGAGATTAATTAAATATAATAGAGAAAAATAAGTATAACTCAAATGTAACTGCCTCAGTATTCCATAGTCATAATACTCATTGCCTATACTATTTCATATTGGTCATTAACAGGCTGTCACAATAAGTACTAAATTAAAATTAAATTAAGCCTTTGGCAATTACAAATCGGCTTGCCAAAAATGAGACTTCATGGACACCCTTATTTAAATTGGTTAAGATGGCTCATGGTACGTTAAAATAGGACCTTCAAGCATTAAAACTTAATATAGAAGGCCTAATTAATGAATAGGTAATTATCCTTACTGCTTCTCCATTTGACAGTCCAATTTTGCCTGTTTTAACACTAAAAAAAAATGATTTTTTTTTCTGCAAGCTTAATGCTATGGTCCCGTCATTAAGGTCCTGAAACCCAACAGCCAATATTATTGAAGTTACTAACTCCACCCGGTCAACACCTGGTGAATAATTTTGCTACTGCAGGTTTCGCTAATGCGTTCTATTCATTGCCTATGTCAAAGCCTCTCAGCTGCAGTGTAACTTCACCTCCAATGAGACGCAATGAACCTTTTCCAGGCTATGCAGGGTATCCTTGCAGCCTTGACATTGCACACATTTTTTTCAGGCAAGATTTTTATCTGCATCCAACTTTCTCCCGTAGCACACATATCACGTTACGTTAATGACATATTTCCAAAGAGTTTCATTGACACATTCATTAAGTATCTACACGGCCCACGTCCTTCAGTCTTTTTTGAGTTATGGAAGAACATCTTCCTCATTTACAAATTTTACTAAAACTCACTGTTGCTACTTCATATCAGTCCACTATAAGTGGAGCTTTCTTTTTTCTTTTTTCTTTTTTTTTTTTTTCTTTTTGGTATGTGGGCAGCTCCCTGACTGGGAATCGAACCTAGGCCGCAGCACTGACAGCACCAGTGCTGAAGCCTTAAGCCACTACACCATCAGGGAACTCCCTAAGTGGAGCTTTCTTGAACAAAAGCTCTAAAATCTGTCTAAATTAAAATAAACAGATTAGCGTCCTCAGAGGTTCATTCACTGTAGAGACTTAAACAACTTTTTGTCACATCTCCTGGAGTTTATGAAACACCTTTGATGGCCATAAGTTGTTCATGGGCTTCTGACTCAAGAGACAAACCTCAGCCCAGTGCTATATATACTATTTGAACAAAAATTGCTGGCCACGTACTGAGCTCTTCTGAAAGCAGAGACTACTACAGTTCCTGAACCTGTGAACCTATATAACCCACTGGCCATTTTGTCTGGGTCATGGAAACAGCAATCTACAAGCTGAGCAAGGCCATGGAGACCTTCATTCAGGATAGAACCAAACCTGGGCCAAACAAAAGAAGTCAGCAGGGTACCATTTTGTAACCTGTCGTGTAACATTTAAGAATAAACACATTTGTTTAAGTTCTCCTTTTTTAGATCATCTTTGTGAATGTTTGTCTATATGTAAACACTTCTACCTGGTGTCTCTTTCAATCGTTTTCTTATCTACACTGATTTATTTATAAAGAAATTTTTAATTAGCATCTGCCATAGGAAAGACACTATGCAAGATACAATGTACAAAAAAAGACAAAATAGCCCAGCCCATATGAGATTTACTTTTAGCTGCAGAATACATGGAAAAATAATTACAATATATACAATACAAATGTTGATAGGATGTGTAGGGGGAAAAATACGTTGAAGAAATTATGGAGGGAATGTAAGATCAGAGATGGGTAGTGGGTTGGAGGAGGACTTTTATGTGCTTGTATTTTATTCCAGTCAGTTTTCTATATGTTAGACCCATAAAGGTAAAGAAGATATGATGTTTATTTTCAAAAACTTTATTATTTGGTAAAGTTAAGTACAGGTAATGATACTACATTCTAATAAATATTTGTGATGTGTGACAGCATAAACTAAAGTATAGGGTATTATGCGAACAACTTTTAAATATTTGCTAGGCATTTTCACTAAATAACCACCATGTAGCCTTCTACAAATCCAGTGAATTAAATTGAAGATTATACATGGTTTCATGTAGAAAAATCTTTCCCATTTATGAACAGGAATTCAACCTATACAAGTGGAGATCACTAAAACATCCCAAGCATCCATCGGAAAGTGGTTTTTCCCATAGATTTTTATATAAATCATGCCTATAAAAAGCTTTGGTATTTGTAAAACATGGGGACAGTTTGGATCTGAATTTTACAAGTTTTCCAGAAGCACAACAAACCTAAAAATCTCCATTTTTCAGAGTAACAAAGGGACAAAGGTAACCTGAAGTATTTTGAATACATCTACGAAATTGGAACCCCTCATGAAGTCAGCAGTCCCTAAAATTGTGGTCAGTAAGAGCTGGAGGAAATGAGGAACCTGGTCTTGGTGGAGTAGCTAAGTCACCCGGGAAGGGGACGATCTCACTGAGGAAGGACTCTGCTGTATCCAGGATGGAGATAGAACAAGGCTCTAGTGCTAGTGAAAGGCAACATGGAAAGCAAGAAATTTATCGTGAGTGACCTAAACATCTCAGTTTTTAGAAAGCTCCTGAAAAATAAGATTCACAAAAATATATGGAATGTTTCATCTTTGAAATCAAAGGCTATGTCTCTTGGTGATGGTGTTTCCTGAAGTAGTCAAAGAAGAAAAAGAAACTTGGTTGCTCACGATTTCTCGTGCCCCAGGTGGGGTGCCTGGTGTCAGCAGAGCTGTGGCTACGTCTGTGCAACCACACTACGAAGAAGCATTCTCTCCTGCAGCAGCATCGGAGAGAACCATTGAGATGGCCAAGCTTGAAAACGTCTGTTCTTACTCTACCTTGTCCTGCGGAATCTCATGAAATAGATCAGGAACATCAAGTAATTCAAATGTGAGTGACAAAAATGGGTTATACCTTCAGTAAAAATAGTTACATCATCAAAGATTTGGTGAGAACAAAATAAAAAACCTGAATTCACTTTCGCCCCCTATACACTGCTTTTAAAATGTGGAGAATTTTCTTTCAAAGATGGTCCTTGTTAAAAACCAGAGATAATTTTTTCAACCACAACATTTGGCAGTAAATACATTTGCAAATTAGGTAACTGGTAATCACAAAATTCTCTTCTTTAGAGAGATGCTGTCATAAATTGTGACCATGTGAAAAGTTCTCGCCTGTGTCTCTCCATATTTAAGTCTTGTTTACACTTTCTGAAACACTTTCTGTAACTTCTAAAAATATATGAAAAATTCCCTGACTCCAAAAGCGGAGAGGAAATTACTGGCCTGGTGAAAGAAGACACTGAAGGCTGAATGATACTGCTTTTCTAAGGGGCAACACAAAATAATTACCCAGTAAGGGGTTAAGATCTCAAACAAATTTATCAAGATATAGTGGTTAAATGTTACCCTCTAAAAGCAACAATATTGGGAGATTAAGATAAAAGTAAGCCACTCATTATCTGTAATTGGTCACTTTTTAGAAAAGGAATGAATGCTTTTTAAGCTATTACTTTGATGCAACTGTTAAATTTTGTTTCCCCGTTAAAATATCAGTGCCAAAGATTCTTGGTAGAAACAGGTTAAGTCTTTCTTCTCTGTATAATTTTCTATAATACAACTTTGAATGTATTTTCAACATGTTATACCTCTTACCCAGAGTTGAGTATGCACATAATAAAATAGTACATTTGATTGATTTGATCATTTAATTGGGTCAAATTGCTAGTTGATCTTTGTCATTGATTTGAATAATTCACCAACCAGTGTCTTACAAGTTGAAACTTTTTACTGTAAGGAAATCAAAACTTTTACATGATCTCAGTTTCTACTAGTAAATGATTGTAAATTCACACCCCATCTCACTATCAGGGGTATGTCTACCTTTCTAATCTTACCTCCCGAAGGTATCAAGGATAAAGACTGTGGTCTAAATGTTTCTTTTATGATTTATGGGAATTTGCTGCACAGATGGTAGTCAGAGCTGCATACTTCTGATTCTGCAGCAAGTGGTCTCATTATGTAGCTATTTTTACCAGTTTTGCTTTTTTGTTGTTGTTATTCCATGTTATCACTCACTGTACAAGTCCAGGTGCTTGCCCTTTTCTTCTAAATGTGAGATTTCTGTATTTTGTGGCTTGTTTGGTGACTTCATGTTATTGAGTAGCCACCAGTTCTTTCAGCATGTGTGTGTCTATCGTGTGTCACGCTGGTCTATTGCACACAAAAGGGAGGTTATGGGAGACCAACGTACCATTTGGTACTCATCAATCTAGTCTCCATCCTAAACTTTGCTTATTTATAGTGTTCCAGCACTCTTTTGGATGTGGTGGGGAAACAGAGTTCCCATTTATATGTTCCTGTGTTTTCCTCACCTACCTGGCTGTCTTTGAGGACTATAATCATCTTGTCTGAGTTTGTTGCTTTCAGTGAGTTGCATCCATGAGTTTGTTGCTTTCAGTTTTATGTTCCACATATGAGTGAAGTCATATGGCTCTTTATTCTTTTCTGTCAATGTATTTCTCTTAAATTCAGTTTGCTTTTCTTGAATCATTCATCTTAGTCAACCCAATTTAAATAATTATCAGATAATATCTGAGTAGGTAGAATAAATCAGTACTTAGGTAAAATGTTCCATTTCTATGGCATATAAAAATATGCCCCAGACTACTTGACTATTGTTAAAAATGACATTATAATTAAGGAATAAATGATATATAATTTACTAGTGACTAACAAATACCAAATACCCAAATTTATAAATGTCCAATTAAATGTTATGTATGTGTGGTTCTGCTAATAATATAATCATTAAACATAAGGGAATTGCTGAAACTCTTCAATAAGGGTGGATATAAATATTGTCATAATTTAGTCAGTATTCCCTTCCTCTGTTGTTCTGAGTTGCAATATTTATTGATCTTTTGAACCCTGAATGTTCAAATCCCGTATCGAACATATCTATTATTTCTCGGGATTAGCACTTTGAATACCAACTATATAGCATACTAATCGGAACTCATTTAGTCAGAGCCCATACTCTAAATACAGTACATTCAATTGCTAAATTTCTAGAGTCTAAGGTATTTTTCTTCTAGCCAATATAAAATTTCTTGCAGTCAATGCAGAATAGAAGCAGGTTTGATTACTTTAAATCCACCTGAAAATTGAAAACTTCTAACCACAGCAGCTGGTTCCTGAAAAGCTGTGTCCACCTGTCCACGTGCAATTGTTCAAATGAACCCACAGTGACCAAGTGTAGTAGTAGTCTGGATCTCTCTCTCTATGTCTCTCTGAACTTGATCTGCTCAGAGAGAAGGGCTTTCCTTTTCTTAACATGTTCAGGATAAGTGGGTCTCACTGAGCATGTCGACAGTCTGTTCTTTAAAAGGACTCGCATTGCAGAGAATCTTTGGGCCCTAACATGCTTGCAGTGCAGCAATATCTGATTCTTCCTGACTCCAGAAACTCAGCATTAGATTGATTGGAATTTTTGGTCCACAATCTGATATTAAATGAGTACCATAATTGGGAAAATATCTAACATTTAAAATACTGTCATTTTTATATTTGTCTTAAGAAGTATATTTGAATGCATAGACAATGACTCAGTAAATAATTTAAGCTTTCATTAATCAAATATATATTGCATATCAGAAAAAATATTTTAAGTTTATATGTTTCCTTTTCTCATTCAGCTCTTCTGATGCCATACACAATGCATTAAATTCACATATTTTTCTGTGAATCTATATTTAAACTCATAAACAGTAGAATGCATAGTTACCATTTTCAGAAAAATAAATTGAATTTACATTTGGAAATCATCTTTTTTCTTCTTTGAAGTTCTAAAAATGTATCTTTATTTCAGTGATTTAAATGTTTTTAAATAGAAAAGGTAAATGTAAAACAAAGAAGCAGTAATAATTGTAATGTTTATGTATCACTAACATAGACACATATATCAATTTCTAAAATTAAATTTCAATAGTCTCACAACTAAAACGGCATACATGGCAGTTTCTGCAACCTCTATTAAAACTGACAACTGCCTTCAAGATATGATGTGTTACACCGGTGTTTCATGAATAATATAGTCCAATATCACCATTTTTGTTAATCACTAATTAATATTAATACACTTATTTATGTAAGGGAAAGGATCATCTAAAACAAGTAAGAAGTATTCCAGAGCTACTGACAGCTAGCGATAACTCAGTATTATTAACATTGTACCCTGAAAATAATTCATTAAACATATATCTGACTAGAAAAGAGCTTTAAAATGAGATTTTTCACTTTTAGGACCACAGTTAAATGAATTAAAAATGTAGCAGTGGAAATTCTTAAGGAGTTGAAAATTTATTGAGAGTTCTTCTGGCAGCACAAACTACCTTGATGATAAATTTTTGCATAAAGGCTTTTTCAGAGATTCTACACACACACACACATACACACACACACACACACACACACACAGAGAGAGAGAGAGAGAGAGAGAGAGAGAGAGAGAGAGAGGGAGAGAGAGGCTGCCTGGAAAAACTCCAGCCATATATGCCTTTATTTTTCACATTACATGTCTGAATACTTTCCCAACAGTGCTTGTGTGTGTCTATGTGTATATGAGGATGGACAATTAATTTCGCAAACTCATCCTAGGAAAAGTGCTACAAACCTCATTGCTGAATATCACTATGGTCACCTTCCAAGCACTCCCCTTGGGAAGCTATGCACCAATGCCACCTCCTAGTTCACCCTTCAAAGCAATTTTGGAACTCTTTCTCTTAGAATGGCCATCAGAGTTGTCATTCTATTACCCTTGAGGTCCTAAATGTCATCAAAATGTCTTCCTTTCAATATGTCCTTTATTTTCAGGTAAAGAAAAAAGTCACTGGGGGGCCAGGTCAGGTGAGTTCCGATACAGTTATTTGTTTACTGGCTAAAATCTCCCTCACAGACAGTGCCGTGTGAGATGAGGTATTGTTGTGATGCAAGAGCCATGAGTTGTTCGTAAAAAGTTCTGGTCATTTTCATCTAACTTCTGCAAAGGTTTTTCCATACTTCCAAATAGTAAATTTGATTGACTGATGGTCCAGTTGGTACACATTTATAAGGAACAATTCCTCTGATATCTTAAAGGTTTAGCAACATCATTTGGGCTCTTAATTTGGACTGATGGAACTTTTTGGTCATGGAGAAATGGATGACTTCCATTGTAGACTTTGAAGCTTTGTTTCAGGGTCATATTGGCACACCCAAGTTTCATCACCAGTGATAACATGGCCCTAAACATTGTCTTGCCTCTCTAAAAGGTCTTGGCAAACTTTGACTCTTCCTTTGCTTTTGTTCATTGGTGAACTCCTTTAGGACCTTTTTTGCACACACCTTTCTCATGCCAAGATTTTCAATTAAGATTTTCCTAACTGTTTCTCTGTTGATGTTTACTTGGTCAGCTATGCTTCTCAAAATCAGTCAGCTAACAATTTTGATGCACAATTTGACAAATTTTGGCAATGTTTTCATCAGTTCTGCTTGCTACTGGCTGCCCTGACCTCTCTTCATCAGTAATGCTTTCTCTCCCATCAGAAAAATGTTCAATCCATTTGTACACTGCCATTTTCTTCATGGCATTATCTCCATCAACTTGAACTAATGTGTCTTAGATTTCATCTCTATTCTTGCCCATTTTAACAAGAAATTGAATGTTCATTGCTCTAATTCAAGCTCTGACAATCTTGTGATGGCACACAAAAACACGTACAGCAATAATGAATGCCACTCAGCAAGTTACTGCCACACGTTGAGATGAACACATCTGTGAGACACAGGTATACCAAGGTTATGAAACCTTACAGAGTTGTTTGTAAGCACACAGTAGCAAGTTTGTGAACTTAATTGTCAGATCCTGTATACAACTGAATTTCATATAATTTATTATTATAGGATTACTTTAAATTAGATGTTTAAAACCAACCTGCTCCATATACAGTAATTCAGAGATTATTTATTTTCTAAATTATTTTCATTTTCTGTGTTGTAGCAGTTTTTTGGTTATCTTGAAATGACAAATTCTGCATCAAAATAATTCTTGCATAACATGCATTGCTAAAGCATTTGGGGGAACAAAAGACTTCCTATAAATGTTTAAATAAAAATTTTATTGTTATAGAACATTGTGCCCATATTAACATCTGTTCCTGTTTGGGGAGATTTTCCTCTTGGCAAGGTAGGACCATATTCATCTAATGTTCTCATTCAATCCCAGGGCTGCTTAAAGAGCTCATCACTCTGCACCTGTTCAGACCACACAGCCCAAATTTGAACTGCATAGTGAAATCAGAATAATACACACAAGGTACAGTGATTCTGCAAAAAGGAGAATCATATTATGTGTCGCTTGTCAGAATTCGTGAATACTCCCCAATACATGGTAGTAAATAGAAAAATCACCAGATTTACAATTGCAGTCTTTAAGTCTTTAGGATCATACAGAGCTGTTAGAAGGTTCTAATGTGAACTTTAAATATAATTATTAACCCAAGTTGAAATGCTTCATATACCATATTTTCTGCCTATCCAAATCAGTCACTTTATGACAGATTACCTCATCCAACTGCTTGGGGAATGCTGGGTGCTTTCTCTGACTCTACAGCTTCAAGTAAGTCATTTAACTATGCATTCCTGATGAAGCTGTGTTCATCCTTAATACAGTGATTCCTGCTGGAATCGAGAAAAGAGTCAGAATCCAGGAGATTAATGGGACCTTATTTATTAATATCTTTGTCCTGGGGATGACACATGAAAGGCTGATTGGGATCAAAGTCTGAGAGAATGATGTTCTACTTATGTCAATTGCAGTATTTCCCACAAATCCATGGATTCCCAAAGGCTATCTCTGAACTGGAAAAGGTATCATTTTACTATTCCACTGTTCTTGTTCAAGAGCATAGGAAAACCACTGTTTTAATCATTTTCTTGAAAATACTTTGTTATTTTGAAAAACTATGAAGATTCATGAAAAAAATGGAGTTTGTACTAGTTAAGAAAGAATTTGACTCTTGCAACTCTATTTAAACTGCCATTGTTTGGGAAATACACAGTGGTTAGCAAATAATACTTTTAATACCGATATTCACAAATGGGCCAATAAATTTAAAATAAAAAAAATTAAAATCACTTACTAAGTTGTCACTAGCTTCCAAAGGAGGTTAGAATATCTCTAACTCTATTCAAGCAGAAAACTGATGCAACCAGTAGGAATAGCCAGCAAGAGTTACAGAAATCTGAATATTGCTGCGTTCAAAACTTACTTTTCATAAAATTAGGCTGAAACATAATCTTTACAATAGTCCCATTCAGACACCTTAGAACTTGGAAATCTATCTTGGGGTTCATTTTTGATCCCATGTGTGTCTTGGAGATGGAGTGATTCATTAGGTTCATTACTTAAGACAGCGAATCTCTTGCCAAAAAAGGCCATGTTGGTGATGGGGGTCTAGGTGCCACTAAAAATAATATATCATTGGGAAATCATGGAAATGTCTTTCAGTGGATGGAAATGTAAATTGTATGAGTAGAGAAGCTTTGTAGCTACTGTACAGCACCGAGTTTAAACACAAAGCCCTGGGCCTGTGCATTGCCAAGTTCAATCATACTTGTGTTGTTATTGATTTTAAATAAATGAATTAATGGATGCTAGATAACATTTATTTTAATGAACATATAAGTAGGAAAATAAAAAACATAACAAAATAATTGTGTAAAAATTTGTTTAATTATATTTGAATATGTTTTGACAAATCAAATATTTCATAAATATTTCTTATCTTACTATTGAGTAAAGGAGTTGGTGTAACTGATAACGATGAAAGTATTTCTGGAGCACTCTCCGTGGCCTTGGTCTCTAGCTTTCACTAAAATCCTATTCACATCACACTGTGGAGTTGATGGCAGTTTTGTACAGATATGAAATTAGTATTAATAATAATTATTTGACAACATGCCCAAAAGTCTTCAATAGATCACTGGGACACAGAGGCCTGCAATCTGAATTATCGTGCTATTTTAGTATATTGGAACAAAAGTATCTACCAATGTAGCACTCCATGATTTAAAAAGCATTTTCACATGAATTAATTGTATTTAATTTTAAAAATTAAAACTGAAGCAGACAATGTTAGTATTATATGACCATTTAAATAAAAATCAATAACTGAAGGCACTGAGACCCACAATTGCTGTTTATATAAGCTGTATCAGTATTGTTTAATGCAAGAATTTGGACAATGATGGTATGATTCTCCCATCATTTCTAGATAGATTAATATTACTGCACAGTAATGCAAAGCAGTTATAACTATGAATATATATAAATACATAAATTGTTAATTATGAAAAACAAAGTTTATGTTGCATAAAGTCACAAAGATGTTCAATATTTCTGTTTTATTTTTACATGCATTAATGACTGTACAGATTTATTCAGCATAATCTTCATTTACAGTTGAATAGGTGAGGACACTCTCCTTCCATATGCATCCTTTTATTTTCCGCAACATTCACTTTATGGTCTGCTGCCTTTAAAAACACTGGGCTGTTCTGTCTACTTTTTATTCAGCTATGCATTGTAATTTTCGAAAGAATCTATGATCTTACTATTAGTCCATATCATGTTTGTGCATATCATGATTACTGTTAACCAACTTCATAAAAATCTTGGAAGATTATTGCTAAGGTCAAAAGTTTCTCTAAGATATATTTTTATTACAATTTAGGAGCATCATTTTGCTATTGAATAGCTTGTTTTATGAAAAGATAAAATCTCATGGGTTTTAATTTTGCTCAGGCATTTTGAAACCTATGTTTGCAACAAAAGCCACCCATATTTATTGATTCTTTTAGTGTTTTGTTACAATGCACTTTTTATGGAGTTATTTTTTTTTAAGTCAACCTAAGGTTTCAGTTGTTTTGAATACACGTTGTAAGAATGTTTTGTTCTTTCATTATGCAATTGAAACAATATTCCCAAATTGAATCACTCTTTTATCTACATGGTTGAAATTTTCTGATGGGTATTTAAGGATTCAGTATCTGTGACAAATTATTGGAAGAAAAAGAGAAATTTCTGTGTCATTAGGTTAAAATGGGGTTGAGTAGAGCACATGTCATCTATCATAGATTGTATACACGAATAAAATAGATTCTATCTCTTATAATTTTAAGAGATGTTGTATTTACCTGAGAAAATTTACAAGACACAAGATTCTAAGCAACACTCTTGCATGGAGAAAGGAACATTTTTCACACTCGTGCCATAGAACAGCAAAGAAGCTTGCAAAGAAACAAGGAAACTCATCAAAGATATGCAAGACATTTGATAACAATCACAAGACGCATTGGTACACAGTGGCAGGAGATGGGGCAGGTTGTTAAATAGCATGAGAGGAAAGATATCAAATCAGAAAACCAGGTAGCAGAGTAGACTTTGCATAAACATGTACAGGGAATCCCTTGGTACTCCAAATGTAATTGATTAAAGCTTAATACGTGAAATGGATGCTATAACAATCTGCTCTTGCATGGAAGTCCATAAAATATAAATTAAATAAGATATATAAATATAGTATATTCATTTTGGCTACGATTTTGTCTGTTTTGTCTATTATTTTGCATCATTTTCAAGAACTTTACTTTTTAATGTAACGTAGCATTTGGAAACGTTGAAACAAGTGGATGAAATCAATATAAGTCCAACATTTAGTTTTGCCTCCTGTTAGTGCACACACTTGAACAAGTTATTTATTTTTTCTAATACTTAGTTCATTTAATTTGCATTACAAACATAAAACACAACTCATGTTTTTTCTAAAAAAAATGATAATGTAGCTTCCAAAATCCAGATGTGGAATTAATTAGACACATTTTCATCCAAAATTTTACAGTGCAATCAGAATTCTGCTTCCTTTTCAGTTATTGGCTTCTCTGAGTTTTGGCTTCAACTAAATACCAGTACTTTATGTACTCTTTATAATAAAAATTCCTGTGAATTTTAATCTTTAAAACACTATGTCATTCTGTTCCTAGGATAACTTCTACCTTCCCAGAAAATGAGCAAAATTTTCCATGTTTGGGCTAGATAAAGTCCAGTGCCTACACCAGAATAATGTAGTATTGTCAGGTAAACTGACAATTCTGATTAGTTTAACCTACATAAAACTCTCACATCATGAAATAGAAGTGAGTAGCTTTCCTGGAAGAAGATGTTCAGTTCTTAGAGTGGGGAGTGGGGGCACCAAGAAGACAAAGAGGTTCATTGATGTTAAGAAAGCAACCATTAACTATGTACTATATTATTTTATAAAATTGTGAACATTAAATGAGGTAATGCATGTAGACTCACTCACACACTGTGTGGTCCCTGTTAAGCAACATGTTTTCAGCAACGATGATAAGATATTCTTAGGATGTGAATTTTTGATCTACTGATGTAGTCAGGCAACTAAACCTACTTGTAGGCAACTCGGTGACTTGAATATTGGTATCAAATTCTGGCCCCCTTCTGATTTTACATGAAAATAAAGATTATAATACATATCTGTGTTGAAAGTTTATATAGAAATTAATGCACCCCCACTGATATTGGAGTCCACACCAACCAAGGAGTCTATGTCTCATCTTTACCACACAAAAGGGATAAAGAACAGGAAATAGTAACAGTTAACTCTTAACAACTGCACAGAACTTTAAAAGCAATGGTTCTGCCTCATAAGTCCCAGGAAAGAGTTCTCTATTTATTCATCTTAGCTGGCTCACTGAATTGACAACACAAACTACCTTATATTTCAACATTTTCTGTATCCTTTACCTTGTTCTGAACGATTTGTACAGCAGTCAAGTCACTAACAAAATTCACCTCAATTTCAAATACAAATCAAATAGAGAATTTCCTTCAAAAAGATAAATAAATAAACACACAAATAGGCAGATGACAATATTATTTTACAATAAAAAAAAATCTCAGGAAATAAGTGATAATTAAATTAATGCAAAAATTATAATGCTTAGGAAAGTTTTACTCATAGAAAGAGAATTTTTTTTAAACAGAAAACATCACAACAACTAGAAAATATGACCAGTGAATTAAACACCCATTGGAGATGGTGAATAATCAATTTAATGATGTAACAAATCAAACATTGTCAAGTTGTAGTTTTTTTTTTTTTTTATGAAAGGGTAAATATTTTAAAGTGACGTGAAATAAGAAAAGTAAGAAAAATAAAGACAAAGAAAAATTTAAATTTGTGTAATGTAAATTTAGAAGGAAATAAAATATTTTAACAATCAAAATACATATTGTAAAGATCTTTTATGACATGGAAGCAAAAAGCAAACTAAATTTGGATTTCTAAATTTAAAAGCCTCACAAAATACAAGGCGATATAAATGAAATGTGACTCCAAAACTTAGAAAATCTGGTTGTAATATTTAAATTTCAAAGACAAAGGTAAATCCCATTTGCATAAAGAAGATGAAATGGTTTGGAAAAACGAAGAAACTAGTATAGGTATGTGAGCAAACAGAGGATCAGATTGTTAAATCAGATTCATAGCTCTTACTCAGGATCAACTTATACTAATAACATGAAAGAAAGAGACAAGCAAAGAGGCTCACATACAGCTGAGAGATATGGGAGCATTCTTCATCTCCTGTTCAGGCATTACATACACCTTCTCTACCCTAGAGAAAAAGAAGTCTGAGCCTTATGTGTCACCTCACACATGGGGGTCACTTAGGTTACTAAACATTTTCATTTTATACCAAGATCACTGAACATTTTGTGTAATGCTCTCAGGGAATCGTGTTTACTTAAACACTTAAATTTCAGCTTTGTTTACCATAAGGAATCCTAAACCAAGGATTTTTGGTGAGGGTTTTCATAGGTAAGGACCCTCCTACCTTCTATCTAGACAATAGTAGTGGTCTGTTTAAGAGGAGTTTCAGTTAATGTGTTTACAAAGAGAAGAGATTAGACCAGGTCACCTACCTCTTTCCCCAGTAACATTTCCAGAAGTCAGGAAAGAGACGAACCCAGGCAAGCCAATTAACCAAAAGACCACCAGGATTTGAATCTTTCAATGGGAAATAATAGTGAGCCCTATAAACAGGGTAGTTTTGACTATATGCCTTCTACCTTCTCTCTAAATCAAACTTTCCAACTGAGCAGGTGTACAATTCACTAGAAATTGCTCTTGGCCCCCACTCAAAAATAATGTTACTGTTATAACATTTGGGGCATCAACTTCCTTGGGAATATTTATTTAATCTCAGGCCTGGGACCACTAGATCAGGTAAACAAAAGGAAAAAAAATTTGTTTAAGACATAGTTATGTAATTATGCAATTGCATATACCCCTGCCCTGATTTTAGAAATCTTACTTCCTTTCATATTAAAAATTCAAGGCAAGGTAATTTAGCTAAAAAGGCCAAACATTTTATAACCTTTTTTAAGTAACAAGAATTTCAGTGGCACATTCCATTTTCGAGGAGGTTATTGCTTTAGAGACACTAAGGCTTATGGTATATCCATATAATATTATATTTTCTTATGCATTTATGTATTTGGTAAATGTGAATTATCCACCTTAATAATGTGTGTTGATCAGAAATAAATTCATCCAGGCCAAATTGATAGTTTATTATTAAAGACCTTAATTTTTATTCTTCAAAGTTGGTTCATTGACCGAATAAGCAAAGGCTAAAGTAGAAGAAGTATCATTCAGGTTAACACCTAGTTGAGGTTAGAAGAGAGGTCTAATGCAATGCCTTTGGGAAGCTGTACATAACAGCTATTTTCAGGTGGTGTCTTCTCTGTTTACAAGGGGCAGAGGTCCTTGGCAGAGTAACCTTATAGTCTGGCAATTTGGTCCATGGATTTGTGTCCTCTTTTAGTCCATCAGATGCAAAGTCTAAGGATTCACAGATCTAGAATCAGGCAACTACTTTTTAGGCTATAACCTTTTCTGAGTCTGCCACTGTTTTTCTTTTTCTTTTCCTCTCTCTCTCTTTTTTTGTTGGTGATCATTTACATTATTCACTTCACCTCTTCAAATTCACACACAGTTTTTCATTTATTCTGGGCCTTTTGTCTAGATATATACAAATGCTATTGATTTTTATCATAAAATTCTATGAATATTCAAAATGATGCACTGAGAGTATCAGCCTGGTACTCCTTTCGCTGCTTAAAAATAAATAAATAAAAACCATCAATCGATCAGTTAATCAAAGAGAAAGTTCTATCCTTGATCATTTGGGCAGCTGATTAACCTACTCCTGAATACAGTAAACTTCCCTTGAATTATGCCCCCTTTACATGTTTGTTATAATTAACTTTATTAGTGAGCTTTACTGTGTTGCTTCCTCTCTTGTTTACTACCGAAAAACAATTTCCCCACACTTTTGAATACAGCCTAATATTTTATTTTTATTTCCCTATCAGCGATAGGGTAAGGTCTTTCATTTAGTCTTTTTCAGATTCTGTGGCTCTAATTGCAGCAATAATTTAGTACCTTTTTTGAGAAATACCTATTGTAAACCATAACCCTCGTAATAGGGTTTGAATTCTTTCAGTCTAGGCTATAGAGAGGGAACTTGCTAGGGGGTTTAAGGAGTGAGGAACGGGATGGAAGTCACTTTCTTTATTGAACTTTGATGAAAATCTGTCAAACTCTCAATAGAAAAACTCCATGTGTTTACTTTTTTTCACCCTATTTTTAAAAGCCAAAGAAAAGAAAAAGTAAATAAATTCACCCAGCCGCTCTGTCATTTCTTCACCTGTCTTTTCTAATTTTCTCTTTCTTTTTTAAGGTGTAATTTTCTTTTTGTCCTCATTACGCAGCCCCTCTGTATAGTAACTGAACCAGTTAAGATCCTGACTGCTAAATATTCCCCTGGCTTCCTAAGCAAGTTTATGCAAGGCACCTAAGATTGTGAAGCCCATCCTCTTATTATATCAATCAACATCCCTGTCAACAGCATTAAATTAGGTTTGTCTCTATGACAATCATGACGACAATATAAAATCACTTATTCTGCTAATATTTTAACCACTCAGGAAGGGTCCTGTTTGTGTGTGGGAAAGAATAGGGCAGTTACTTCTCTTAGTGTATATGTATTTACTGCTGCAAATTTGCTGACATATACCTGGAAATTCCCACCCATATAAATAGGCAGTTTGTAGAGGATCTGTCAACTCAACTGAACCATTCCGTTCAGTAGAATCAAAAATTAGTTATGTGCTTTCTGAACATTAATTCTAAGAATATTTACCTGTATAGTAAACCTGTTTCTGCTGGTAGTTTTCTATAAAATGATCCCACTGTTTAAAAGAATATTCTCCTTTGCATTTAGATATCTGTATATTCTTACAGATAATACTAGCACCTTAATTTAGTTTCTTTGTAAGTGTTATATCTCTTCATAGTCATAAAGTTGCTTAAGCCAAAAGTATAAGGAAGTTTTTCATTGATAGGAAAAACTACTCTTACATATAGATTTTTGTCCCATTTTTTTCCAACTCTTCTTTGAGATTTTTAGACTGGACCAGAGCTATTAATAATAAACAAGGAACCAGAGCTATTAATAATAAACAAGGAATAGAAAATTTACCATCATTCCTTCATCTTACACTGAAGGGACAGTATATTTAGTCAGTTCCCTGGATCTATTTTTTCCAAATTCCACTGATAACATTTCCCACATGAATTCACCCCTTTGTTTCTCCATACAAAGTATAGGTAGGTAGAATTCTGTCATCAGAGCCTCATTGCATATTTTTATCTCCACATTTTTTTCTAAACAAAGCCCTAGCCATTATGATTTATGAGTCTGAAAAGTAATTCTATTCACAATGCCAATGAAAACACAAAAATTCAATTGTCAGTTCTGACTCACACAAATCAGAGACATTTCTCAGCATTAAATTCTAATAACTGAAAGATACAACCATGCAAAAAGCAAAGGACAAGGTGGGAGCGATCTGGCACATTCTGCTTAGCTCATTGGTACTTTAGTCTTCTATTAGACACCTTTCATCTGATCCAGTGTGACAGATGAGAACACTTACTCTAATTTGTGGGTCATCTTACCCAACAGGGAAAGTTTAGGTTATGAAGCACCTTTGTTTTACACCCAGGTGATTGAAGGGCCCGTGTGACATTTTCCGGAGACTCATACCTCTAAATCCGTAGATTCTAGGTCTGTTTACAATAAGCAGTCCTAAAACATGGTCATTCTGCTAAGACTGATCCATAGATAGTACACTCCTTCTAGCAAATATCAAAGTCTATTTATCAGAAGATCAAGATTTAAGTATATTTATAAAAAATAAAACTAAGACACCAGCCTTTTTACTCCAGGACAACTTGGTCCAACAACTTTCCCTTGTAATCTGGAGAGACATGGATTCCAGGCCAGTTGCTTAACTTCTTTGTCTACATACAACCCAGTATAGATCTGGGCTTTTGTACAACTAAAAGCTATTAATAGATGTTGACAGGTAATGATATCAGAAACTAATGGAAAATGAATTTGATCTAAGATTTCTAAACCCAAAACTCTGTATTTCACGTATAAGATATATATATGTCTAAATATAAATGTTTTAAATGTTTTACATAAAATTGTTATTTCACAAAATTATTCACCCAGATTAAAAAAGTAATAATTCTTATGCATCTTTTTTCTACCAAAACTCTTACATAATTTATATATATATATATATGTGTGTGTGTGTGTGTGTATATATATTTTTATTTGGTTCTATTTGAGTTTATTCTGGTGTATGTTGGTGGTATGGATCCAATTTCATCTTTTTTCTTCAAATGACTCTTTTCCATTATCTTTTAAGAAATTGTCTTAACTGAATTGATTTGAGATATTCTTCTAAGTATACGAGATCTGACAATTAAGTTTGCCAACTGCCATCATGCACTTACATTGGCAGCACTGTACAAACACCTCGGTAAGGTGTCGTAACCTTGGCATATCTGTGTCTCACAGCTGTGTTTGTGTAGACGTGGTGGTGATTTGCTGAGTGGTATTCATTAGTGTTGTTGCATGTTTTTACGTGCCATCACAAGAATGCCAGAGCTTGAATTAGAGTAATGAGCAAACATTAAATTTCTTGTTAAACTGGGCAAGAGTGGAAGTGAAATTAGGAACAGCAGTGTACAAATGGATTGAACTTTTTGCTAAGGAGAGAGAAAGTGTCACAGATAAAGAGAGGTTAGGGAGGCCATTAATGAGGAGAACTGATGAAAACATTGAAACATTGCAAAAATTTGTCAAATTGTGCATCAAAATGTCTGGCTGACTGTGAGAAGCGTAGCAAACCAAGTAAATATCAATAGAAAAAGAGTCAGGAAAGTCTTACCTGAAAATCTTGGCATGGGAAAGGTGTGTGCAAAAATGGTTCTGAAGGAGTTCACAGATGAACAAAAGCAAAGGAGAGTCAAAGTTTCAAGACATTTTGGAGAGGCAACAGAAAGTTTTGGGCCATGTTATCACTGGTAATGACACGTGGGTGTACCAGTATGACCCTGAAACAAAGCTTCAAAGTGCACAATGGAAGTCAGCCAATTCTCCACAACCAAAAATGATCTGTCAGTCCAAATCAAGAATCAAAATGATGTCACTAATCTTTTGTGATACCAGAGGAATTGTTCATTATGAATTTGTACTAACTGGACAAACTGTCAACCAAGGTTATTATTTGGAAGTGCTGAAAAGGCTGCATGAAAAAGTTAAACAAAAATGACCTGAACTTTTCACCAACTTATGGCTCTTGCATTATGACAGTGCTCCAGCTCACAAGGCATGGTATATGAGGGAGTCTTTAGCCAGTATACAAATACCTGTATTGGAACGCTCTCCCTACCCACCTGATCTGGCCCCCAAAGCCTTTTATCATCATCTTAAGATAAAAAACATATGGCAAAGAAGACATTTTGATGACATTCAGGACATCAAGGGTAATATAATGAAAGATCTGATGGCCACTCCAGAATAAGAGGTCCAAAATTGCTTTGAAGGGTCACTAGGTGCTGTGTCAATGCATAGTTTCCCAAAGGGAGTACATCACAGGTGACAGTAGTGATATTCAACAATGAGGTATGTAAGTAGCACTGTTTCTAAGATGAGTTCGTGAAATTAATTGACTTCATATTTTTATTATGGTGTTTATTAGTCTTCTCAGGCTGCTGTAACAAAATACCATAAGCTGAGTGCCTTGAATAACAAATTAATTTCTCACAATTTTGTTTTGGTTTTTTTTTTTTTTTTTTTTTGCTTTTTGGTATTTGGGTAGCTCCCGGACTGGGAATCGAACCCAGGCTGCAGTGCTGACAGGACCAGCGCCGAAGCCTTAAGCCACTACACCATCAGGGAACTCCCTAATTTCTCACAATTTTGGAGGCTAGGAAGTTCAAGAAAAAATAATGGATTTCCCATTCAATTAAACACTTTAGGTCAAAATAAAAATAAAAATAGATGAAAATAATATTTTTAAAAGTTAATGAATATAATGTATACCAGAATTCATGAAACACAATATAACCTAATGAAAGAAAGAGAAGAATTATAAATAAAATAAATTACAAAGGAGGAAATAATTATTGGGATGAGAATAATTTAATATATTTATAACATTTATATTTCTAAAATTTATGCAATATGTTAATGTATAATTTCCTAGAAAAATATAAAATGGAGAACTAAAGAACATTTTTTAAGAACCAGCCCACAAATAAATGTAAGTGTTCCAGTTGACTTCACAGAAAATTCTGTCATACTGTCAAAAGCCCTAACCCTGTGCTATTTAACCAGTTTAAGACAGTAAAACTACTATGCCTACCTTGTTCTGAGCTCTTTGGGGAAAAGAATCTAAAACAAAACAAAAGAAAACACAAAAAAATAGCTAAATTGGAAAACTATCATATACTCAGAAATGTTTTTTAGGATATGATTTAATGCTTGAATCTAATTCTTTTGTTTAAAAGAAGCCACATAGAGAGGAAATGAGATTTCTACCAATTTCTCTATTTATCTGAGTTGGAAGATTTAGATTTGCTTTATTACAAATTTGCAGGGGACACTAATTTGGGAACCAGTGTTCACCTGAGCACAGGGTGATTTGATAATCCCTCTTAAAGAAGACTTAAATAACAGCTAAGAAACTATTATATAGCAACACCTTGGAAACAAATGAGCCTCACTCTAGTTACCAGTAGAAAACAACAGGAATTTATAGCAAGCATCCTTTTTAATAGGAATTATCTGTAACTTGTTTGTATAATAATATTTGCGTTTTTATCTTCTGAGAATGGGCTATGGCCACTATAGCTGAAGAAATACACATCTCACAAACTGTTGACTGCGTGCGTGTCATGATTAGCTTTATGTGTGAACTTGACTGGACCATGAGGAGCTCGGGAACTCCTGCTGCCTGACTACTTGAGATGGGACATTGGTGTTTTCTGCCTTTGGACTTCAACCGAAACGTCAGTTCTTCTTCCATCTCAAGCCTGCCAGCTTTCAGACTTGAACTCAAAAAAATGGATCCCTGGGTCTCAAGTTTAACAACTGAGATACTGGGGCTTCTTTGTTTCCATAATCAGCCAGGCCAATACTTTAAAATACATTAAATATATTGTTGGTTCTGTCTCTCTGGAAAACTCCGACTGATGCTAATTTTGGATCTGAGAAGTGGGGTGCTGCTGTAACGAATAGCTAAACGTGAGGAAACTTCTTTGGAACTGGGCATTTTGGTAGAGGTTAGAAGAGTTTTGAGGTGCATGTTAGAAATATGGACCTTAAAGACAATTCTGGTGAGATCTTAGACATAAATAAAGAACATCTTATTGGAAACTGTGGCAAAAAATTAGGCCAAGCTTGTACAACCCGTGGTCTGTGGGTAGCATGCAGCCCAGGATGGCTTTGAACGTGGCCCAACACAAATTCATAAACTTTCTTAAAACATTATGAGATTTTTTTGGATTATTATTTTATTTTATTATTTTTTTTTAGCTCATCAGCTATTGTTAGTGTATGTGTATTTTATGTGTGGCCCAACACAATTCTTCCTCTTCCCAGGGAAGCCAAAATTTTGGACACCCCTGAGCTAGACGGAGCTGTATTCCAGTGTTTTGTGGAAGGTAGAACTCGTGATGGCATTTGATATTTAGCTGAGGAGATTTCTAAGCAAATTGCTGAAGGTGTGTGTTGGTTTTTCTTGACTCTTTATAGTAAAATGGAAAAGGAGAGAGATGAATTCAATAAGGAATTAATAAGCAAAAAGAAAGCAGAGCTTGAAGTTTTGGCAAATTCTCAGCTTATTTTCATTAAAAAAAGGGAATGGTTGAACAAGCATTTGCTAGAGATCGTGAGAGTGACTCATAGACTAAATCAGCCATCTCAGCAGGAGCCAGAAATTGAGATAAGATTATACAAGCGGAGTTTGTCGTCAGTTTGAACTAAAGGAGATAGAGAAAGCTGGATAAGAATGCTGTTGTACTTCTTGAATTCTGCAGGACTGGATGGTAGAGCTATTTTACTGCAAACATATTCTTCTTCAAGGATAGGGAGGATGACCCAGAAGGAGATTCCAGAATCATCAGGGGTACCACTCCCACTACTGGCCCAGGGGACATAATTACCTTCTGGTTTCGAATTGTGGGGACATCTCTGTGGTTTCAGGGGGCCAGGATAATTCTGCCCAGTGCCTCAGTGGTGGTGATATCTTTGAAAGACCTGAAAGGGCAGAGCCACACATAGAGCCATAGGGGTGGCACTGCCACTGCAGTGAGCTGGGAGGGAAAATCTTCAAACTAAAGAGAATTATGAGGCATGATAAAAAAATATGGTGAGTGTTTAAATTAAAAAAATTTATTACCGTAAAAGACACATTGTCATTAGTCCCCCTCAAAATACTCACCCTCACTACCAACACACTTATTCCATCGTTCTTGCCACTTTTTGAAATAGTTATGGAAATCCTCTTTCATGTCTTTAGTTGTGCTGTTGTGACATGGCTGCCTCAATGCCCTGAATCAATTCAAAGCTTCTACCTTTCATGGTCATTTTGACTTTGGGGAAGAACAGAAGTTGCACGGTGCCAGACCTGGTGAATTAGGTGGATGAGGACACACTGTAATGTTTTTATGTGACAGCAATTTACGTTAATGAGTTTTTCGTGATCCATGATTTATGGCACACTTTAAAACACACCTGTCACCCATAGCTCACAACCAACTGAGCAGGGAACAAGCTGAAACTTATCATACACTGTTACTAAGGTTCGACACACTGCTTCCCATAATGAAAATCCCTGCCCTTCCATTGACTGGCACTGGGCAACAGCGTTCACCATCGCTGTGTTTTTTCATCACACCTCAAATTCTCAAGCCTTGCGATCTAATGGAATTTGTCTTATTAGGATTTGGACTGGCTTGGGAGCCATCACCCCTTCCTTTTCGCATTGGGAAGTCTCTCTTATACCTGTTCACCGTGTATTTTGGAAGCACTTAATTGGTCTGTTTTCACTTTGACAGATGGAGAGGATTTTTTTCTCAGGAAGAATTGTACTTTGAGTCTCATTCATATCTGGGGACAAAAAAAAAAAAGACACCAATAACCAAAATTAAAAATGAAAGAAGAGAAATTACAACTGATACCACAGAAATACAAAGGATTGTATGAAAATATTATGAAGGACTATACGCCACCAAATTTAATAACCTAGAAGAAATGGACAAGTTTTTAGAATCAGTCTACCTAGACTAAATCAAGAACTGGATAATTTAAATAGACCAATAAGAGTACAGAAATTGAGAGAATTAATCAAAACTTTCCCAAAGGCAAAAGCCCAGGACCAGACGGCCTCACCAATGAGTTTTACGAAGCATTTAAAGAGGAACTAGTGCCTGTCCTCCTCAAACGCTTCCAAAAGATTGAATAAGAGACAGTGCTTCCCAACTCATTCTATCAGGCCAACATTACCCTAATACCAAAACCTAGTAAGGATAATACAAAAAAAGAGAACTATAGACCAATGTCTCTGATGAATACAGATGCAAAAATCCTAAACAAAATATTAACAAAGATTACCACAACGCATTAAAAATACCACGATCAAGTGGGATTCATCTCAGGGGCACAAGGATCGTTCATATCTGGTTTAAATGATATTTGGATGAAACTTATGAGAGTTGATGCTGAAGTGAATTAAGAAGTTTGGAGCAATTGAGATGAAATGAATGTGTACTGCATACAAGACAGATATAAATTTTGGAGGCCTGGGAACTAAATTTTATCCCCTCCAAATTTATAGTTTGCAGCTCTGATCCCCTCCCCCCACTCATGTGACCTTACTGGAAATTGTGATAAGATTAAATGAGGTGTGATCTAATATAACTGGTTCATTTATTAAAAGGGAAACAGCAGAGCCTCTCTCCATGTGCTCCCTCCAAGGGCCAAGTGAGGACACAGTGAGAAGACAGTTGCTTACAAGCCAGCAATAGAGCTCTCACCAGAAACCAAATTAGCCAGCACCTTGATCTTGGACTTTTGGGTTTCCAGAACTTCAGAAATATATATTTGGTTTTGTAGCCACCCAGTCTATGGTATGTTGTTATAGAAGCCTGAATAGGTTAAGACCATAGGTTTTATAGACACATGGATGACCTCCTTTGGTATCCAAGAAAATCCTGACGTGGTATATTATTATAGCAATGATGAGGAGTAGGAGAGCTACTCAAAAATACCAGTCATCCCAAACAAAATTGTGTAAGCCTTGAATACTGCTGGAAGTTGCTACTTACATTACTGGCTGATATTAGCAAGAGCTGTCACTGTTCATTTCACGAGTTACCTGGAACTCCTGTCTCTGGGAGGGTTTGACAACTGATGGAGACACTGCTGGTAGGCCTTGCCACTGAGGGTCTGCATCAGGACGTGTTTCTGTCAAGTGTGTCTACATTTGCTAAGGGGCACTGCTGTCAAATACAGCCCTTAGTACAAAGCCATCCTGTACCTTTACTTTTAGAAAGAAAGTGACTCAGTGATGAAGGTATTAAAAACCTTTTACATGATAAAAAGCTGAAGACCTGGAATTTAACTTGGAAAAGTTAACATTTTGGTGATATGGTAAGTCCATTTAAATATCCAAAGCCATCCATCACAAAGAAAGTATTAACTGTATTCTATAGTTTCTCAAGAGATAAAATTAGAATGCATGGGTGGAAGCTTAAGGAAGACAAATAATGGCAGAGTATAAAAAATTTTTATACCATTGGAACTGTCCAAAAATAGACTCAAACTGCAATGACTTTTTTTTAACTTGTTAGTTCAAAATAGTTTTAGATTTACTGAAGAGTTGCAAAAATGAACAGAGTTCACATATCCTTCATCCAGATTAACTAATGTCAACGTTTTACATAACCATAGTATAATGATATAAAACTAAATAATAATAATAATATTGACATAATACTATGAACTAAACTACAAACTTTATTTTGATTTCATCCACTTTTCCTACTTTTCTTTTGTTCCAGGATCTAATTTAGGATTTCACATTAGATTTTCTTTTCATGAGTCAATGACTTTTAATATCTAAAAACCTTGCTGCTGGTGTTAGTAAAGGCATGATTTAAAACATTATTGTTTTCCATTATAATAATTACACATTAATTACATACAACTATTTTGTAATAGGCAAGTCAAAATTTATTTGATTAAATCCATTTAAAATTTTGAAAAAATGTCATATTAAAATTGTTACAAAGAATATTAGAAAGAATGTACTTATGCAGAATTCTCTAAGATGCTCTGTTTTTTATGAGTCTCTAGTAATTGAAATGGTAATAATAAGAAAGTACTAATGCACAAAATTCTGCAGGAGTCTAAGTACAAACCTCTGGAAATTGGATTTTAAGTATTAATTTCATGTATTTCAATGATTATAAAAGTATTACACACTTCTAGTTAAACATCTAGTCTGGCTAACTGTATCTCACTCAAGTAATCATGGGTGATACACATAAGTGGTGAAAACAGGTAATGAGATTTAGCTTATGATAGGCCACAGTTTATTAACTCCCCTTTTAATACAAATAAATTATTAATAATATTACTAAATAAAAATCTCTATACATATGCACTATCTTCAAAAGTCTTCCAGGATCAGATGAATTTCATGTCAAGGAGTTAAGAGTTGGAAAGCAAAGAGAGTGATAAAATGTGAGAAGATTTTCTTATAAATCTCCTACTACACTTGTGTGTGTGTGTGTGTGTGTGTGTGTGTGTGTGTGTGTGTGTGTGTGTTACAATATGAGGAAAACCTTTTAGCTATGAAGGGAGATATTTGGGTTAAATTCTAAATTTTCTCTCATTTGTAGGAGTGAAGCAGTAGATTTGGGTCAAATAACAGTGTGAGTGAGTGTGAGTGTGTGTGTGTGTGTGTGTGTGTTTCACAGCTTGAAGGATATGAATAGCAAAATACCCAGATAATTGTCTGTTATCAAAGAAAGACACGGAGTACTCAGGAATAAGGCTTCAGAGAAATTATTCTTACTGGTCACTTGAGCTATTGGTGGTTCTCCATTTTGGCTCCACATTATAATTGTCCTACATATTTTTAAATGTTCTGAATTAATTCATCCAGAAATGAAAGAGTTTATTCACAAAAGATAGTGCTTTAACATTTTCTTAAAATACTGGTTAAGATGCCAAGTTAGAATGGTAAATTATGCTTTAAACAGACAAATGTGTACAATTAGTACATAAAATTGTTAGCTATGTATGAAGCAATATTAATAAAGCACCACGCCAGAAGATTAAGAGAAGTATAGATTTCTGACTCTTCTGTTTCAAATTTAATTGAATGATGTGAATCATGATTGAAACATGTAGATATGTTTGTGTTTTCTTAGATGGGTCATTGGGGGAATATGAAAGAGGGATTGAGAATGACTACACATACGTTCTAGAAACACTTGTAGAGTAAAATGAATTGAGAGATGATGATGCTAAAACTGATGCAGAACAACTGTGTCAATTTTGTGAACAGGTAAACAGTTTCATTTACTTATATCTAAATATCTCACTGGTAGACTAGGCCACGTTAACTGTTTAATTATTTAAAAATACCAACAATAATATGTATAGTAAGATACAGTCAAACCAACTAATAAAGGGCCCCTGTAATTACATGTTTACTGCAGTCAGTTAGGCTTGTTCTATTCATTTCATGAATTCACAATGGACACAATTGATGTTTTGAACGCTACTTACAGCAACCTTGAGAGACTTTGCTGTATATATTTTACACCTAACTCTGCAGTCTAGGAATGTAGGCTCTAACATGTCTGCTCTGTTTGTATTTAAATATTGGGAAGTTTACTATTTCTATGTTCATGAAATTGATGATATATCTCTTTAATTAAAGAATTTCACACCCAGTAATGTTTGTAATTATTATTGCAAAGTAAACAGCAAAAACCTAAGGAGGCAGACAATACCAATAAAGTAATCATTTAAATAATGTTACAACAAATGTAAATTATTCTAATTTAGCATAAAGATTGAGGAGAATAAGATTACAGAAACGTAACTCCATTTGGGTTATAATTTCGGAAGAGTATAGCCCTAAAGGGACTGCCCTGATTCCAAAAGAGGACAGCATTCCACTTGTAGTTACTTACACTCATGAAACAGAGAGAAGAAAGGTTTTGTCCAAAATTAAATACAGAAATAAAACCCCTGGGATGCATAAAGGGCGCCCATGTGTTGTATAGTACCTAATAACAGGGAAACATTTTTAAAGATCAGGCTAGAACAGATGGAAGGAGAGGAGGAAAGGAAGAGGAAGAGAAAGATAAGGCAGAGATGGAAGAGAGGGTCCAAGCCTGTACACATCTGGAGGGAGAATGGAACATAGAATGAATCAGAAGGAAAACAGTGAAACATACCAAAATAGAAATCATTGTGATGTTATTTTGAAGCTTACTTGATTTATAATTAATGTACCAAGAATTCCTGTCTAACAAGAAGTATTGAGTGCATTCTCTAGAAAGAAGAATGCTATTAATAATAAAGTTACTAGAAGAATATGCTTTTATGCCCCACCCCCGTTTTTTGTTTGTTTGTTTGTTTGTTTGTTTGCTTGTTGCCTGTCTGGGAATTGAACCCAGGCCATGGCATTAAGAGTGCCAAAGCCTAACCACAGCACCACCAGGGAAGCCCCAAGAATATGCTTTTGACATGAGATAAAACCAGATTGTTATTTTGGACCTTACTAGATTATAATCCTGTTGAAGTTACTTACATAACTATATAGGCTCTATTTCCATTCTCATAAAAGGAGAATAGTTATTTTTAATTTATAAACCGATTGAGAAAAATAAATCAGAACACTTAGATAAAATGCTTTTCAATCATTCATGTTATTTACTGCTGTCATCTTTTCCTCTCCAGTGTGATTTCTGATAATGATTCAGGTCATCTCATAGCTATTTCTCAGAAGCATAGTCTAAATACAAAAGGCAAAAGCATTTTAAATGTACGCGAAATGACTTTTCAAGATCTACTCTGACTACACATATTTACAAATTTTTCTCCTAAGTTCTGCTTCTTGATGCAAGTGATTCCTGGAACATCACCAAGTTAGTGGCAATAATATGTAACATACAAAGATGACATCTTCACAGGGGGCCCTACCCATGTGCTGGTAAGGCCCCACCCACATCAAATTCAACCTTTAATAGTTAAGCATTTATAACTTTCAAATTGAAATATGTATGTTTAGAGATGGATTCTGTGCATACATGTGTATTTATGTGTATACACACATATATGTTTAATATAGAATATAATAAAGACCACCAAAGTTAACACTTCTTCAGTTTGAAGTTACTGTAGCAAGATGTTCAAAAAATATTTATATCAATATTTCTGACCTAGAGAGATAAGCAACAGGAATGATTAAGATAGATAAAAAAATAAGTAATGTTGACTTCAAAGGAGTAAATTGTTGAACTAAATTTGAAAATAATAAATAAATAGAAAAGTCCTATCTTAAAGTGTAATCTTATAAGAATTATTGAAATGACTGACTAAATAACGAGCAAAAACTCTAAAAAGCTAAGTAATTTCTTTCAAAGATATTAACCTGAAATGATTAATAAAGGTTTTTATTTCTATAATAATGTATAGAACTTTATGTCAATGCAAAATGCAAAAAAAAAAAAAGGCTTTAAATGCAGTTTAGTACAGACATAAAGATACACTTCAGGCTCCTGAGGAAAGTCTACTTAGTTTTATTGATTTTTTTTTCTTCAGTTTAAATTCGTTACTCCCCATGGCTTTTTATCATTTTTATTCAGAGGTGAATAAGAGATACAGTAAAATTGAATTTTACTGTATCTTTTAAATTATTATTTATAATCATATCCTGGAATATAGAATATCATTAGCTACCCACTTAAAGTTTCAACCCTAGAAGCAGGCTTTAGAATTCTCTCCAGAATAAATTAAATTTCCAATACATTTTATGTACTTTATATATTTTTCAATGGATAAAATCGTTTCTGAGGGAAAAAACCAGTGACAGTGTTTACTGTTATTAAGCTATGAGTGGAATTTTAGAAAACATAACTGAATTTTGATTTACATTTCTCAATTATTATGTAACTGTTATATTCTGGAATGATGGGGGTAACTCTTTCCAGGCATACATCCTGCTACATTGCATAGAAGGTTTTATACTATTTCAAAAAATAAAAAATAAATAAAAATGCCAAGTATAATATAAATGTATAAAAGACATTTAAGAGAGGCCACAGACTTAGTTCTTAGACCATGAGTGCTTATTTTACTTGGGTTGTAATTATCCATTCTCTTACTATTTGAATCTGTCTCGTGGAGAACTGGAATTAATGATTGGCAATAACGGGTATTCAAAGACATACACAAAGTGTGTGCAAAATAAGGTTAAGGTATTTACAAATTTCAGCCTGGGAAATACTCACGAACAAACATTCTTTGTCCCTATCCCATTCTGTCCTGAGTAAGCACTCTGCCATTGGTTGCCAGCATACGTAGAGGGAGTCCACAATCTCAGGGTGGGGCTCAGCTTTTCTAATTTCTTGTAGCCTAGCCACATGTCCATGTAATTCCAGCATAATGTTTTATGTAAATGTTTCCAAAAAGCTCTGGTGAGCTATATTACCCAGACCTAACATCTAGTTTATGGGGAAAAATACTTTATATGCCATCAAAGCCATTATCTACTCATGTGATAGTGACTGGGCATCATACACACTCATTCACAGAACACATACACAATTTAAGTCCTAAGGATTAGGAAGGATTGATTTAAAAATTGTGTTTGAGTAAAGATCTATTCAAAGTACAAGATGAGCCAATATTATTGATCAGATTCTACATTACATTTGGTGTAGTATCAAAGAAAGATATCCATGATTATCTGAAAAGGCTTTGAAAAAATTCTCTCCCTTTTCCAAACTACATATCTCTATATGAGGGATATTTTTAATGCCATCCAACCAGAATAACATGATATAACACATCAAATGCAAAAGCAGATATGAGAATCCACCTGTCTACATTTAATGGAGACAGTAATGTAAACGACACCACTCTTCTCACAAATTTTTGTATTGAAAATGTCTTGAATAAAAAGATGTTATTTATGTTTACATATACTGAGCTTGTTATGGTTATTTTTAGATTATGAAATAAATATAAATATATCCATTTTAATTTTAAATATGGTAATATTATTGAATATGTCTCACATCATCAAAATCTCTTTGGAGTTCTCAGTAGTTTTTAAGAGTATAAAAAATTACTGAACTGAAAAAGTTTGAGAATCACTGTCTCATGATCAAAACCTTTAAACCCATGAAAAAAGATGGTATCTGTTTTAGTAACATGGCCTGGAATTATATAATGTTCCTTACTGGGTTTTCTTTTGGAATCTCTTCTCCTATTTGATATTTGGAGGTTGACCTTCATTTTTTGGAAAATTTATTTTTCTTTTTTCTTTTTATAATTCTCCCAGTGCAAGTCATGTCTTCTTCTATACTTCACCATCTCTTTCTTGGTATCTTGTAGTTTATGTTTTTAAACACTTGTATATGTATTGAAGATTCATTATGATTTTTGAATAATGATGATATGTTTTATCACAATGTTAATGAACCTTAAAGCAACATTGCTTTTCTTCATAAGAGTACTTCGTAGTTCACATTTTTTCTTTTCATATCCTTTTTATTTTTAAATTTATATGGCTAATTTTCTGAAGTTATTAATATTTATAGAAGGTACATTTATTTTCGAACCAACTATTTGAAGAAAGTTTGTAGAGAGTGGTAGAGAGGTTAGAGCAACATTCCTGGCTAGTTGTTAATATCCTTATTTAAACAGTTTGTTTAGGCTTTATTTTTCCCCAGCCAATTGAGCTGAAGAACTTTTTAAAAACACAAAGCAGTCTTTGTTTTCTCTTAGTGCCAGTTTCCTACAAATATGAATTATCTGTGGAATTTTTCAACTTGTCTAGGAATTTTCAAACTGCTTTTAATTCAAGTGAGTGTCTGTCATTAGCCTATAATTTCTGTTTCTACATTCATAAAGAAAGATATTTGAGATTTGCAATAGGATCCAACAAAGAAATTCACTGTAATTTTAGGAAAAGTTTGACTAATTATGGTAATTTTTGAAGTCTATAATATTGTTGCACATGAATGTTTTCTATGAAATATGTTATACTTAGAACTTTAGGTACACTTTCTTTTTTTTAATTTTATTTTCGGTTGGTTCCCTGGCTGGGAATCAAACCCAGGTCCCAGTGGTGAGAGCACCAAAGCCTAGCCACTATACCACCAGGGAACCCCCCTAGGTATGCTTTCTACTGGTCATATTATATTTTATTCATAGATTTATTTGTAAGAGTCAATGTAAGAAATACATGTGTGTATATTTAGAATATTTATATACATCTGAATTTGTTTTTTGCTATTAGTTTCTATAGAATGAAATATTGTTTTTAACTGAAATTTACTTTTCACAGCTCATAAGGCTTTGTGTCAAAGTGTTATTATAATTATATTTGTTGCATTTTGAATTTAATGTTTCTTTTTATTTTTATCATTAGACTTCTTGGGGTGATATTAACAAGAATTACATGGGTTCCAGGTGTACAATTCTATAGTGCATTGTCTATTTGTTGCATTATATTAAACTGATGTTTATCTACTATTTCTGTTCAAGTAAATGTCAATTGTTATGAGATACAATGATAAAATGTAATATTTTTGCTGAGATTTCTTAGATTTGATGTGATATCAACCTTTGGTACCCCACTGCAAACAGAAATTCTATTTTTTATTTAAGTACAGGAATCTATTACATATTATTTATCATATGGATATGTAAACATATATACATAGAAATAAACATGTTTTATGTGCATATATTTACATATAATATTCTTTTCATCTGTATGTGTATATATGTTGATTTTGCACACAAAACTTAAATTTTATATATTGATATAAATATATCTTTTATGCATATGTCCTTCCATTTCTATATATTTATTTATACCTTAATTGACTACTAGTTTTATTTGTAATTTTTATTTGTATTTAGATTTTACAAATTCAAAGAAAATAGAGAATTATGTAATAGGTATCAGTAAACCCAAATTCTTCATTGGTTTTATATAGATGTTTGAATCATGAAGTATAAATATTTCTCAGTTATTTGACATGTTCTTCTTGATGAACTTGTAAATCATATCTGTGCTTTTGAACAAATGCTCCCACTTTAATTTTCTAACATAAACCACACAGATACCAAACTTACTCCTTTTTTTTATTAAAAATTAGTTTTTATTAAATACTCTGCAAAACTCCTTCAAACACCCTCTGTATTTTTAATCTTTAGCAGCCTTAATGATGGTTTGTGTCATTTCCTGTTAAATATAGAACATGTTTGGTTAATTCTTAAATAATTTTGTTTCAAAAATTATGTATGTAACGTCCATGTCAGATACAAATAATGAAATCCTCAAAGTAAGTGGAGTCTCTCTCAGCTCAAAAACCATTAACTTGGTTGGATAGCATGCTCTGCCTACTGCCATCTTGAAGGTCATACTGATTTTATTGATCTGGTTTGCTATTTTTTCCCATTAACTTTTCTTTTAAAGGCAATTGTGCTGAAGAGGAAATGGTATTCACTGACAGCTTTCAGCTCCATGTCACCCATAGAGAGCTTTAGTTCTCTGTGGTGTTTTCGTGGTTTAGTTTACTAATGAGCTGTCTTCTTCAGGCTGATTGTCAGTTCATAATACTACGCTGATTCAGCAAAGCCATCCCTAATCTCCTTATATGTGCACTTGTAAAGAATGGTTATCAGTTTTCAGGAGTTTCTTAGTTACTAATATCTAAAGGACTTGAGATAATGCCCTTGGCCTATTGGGCTATAAAGTTTCCTTATACAAACTAAGAAATGAGAAATCTATCATGGCCTGCTAAATATCGTATTGCCTTTTAGTACATGAGTATGTAAAAATAATTAAATAATTTTATTTAAATCAATCTTACACTGTACTTTCTAAATGTTCGTTGTGAAGAAGCAGGTTGCTAATTATACTCATATAATACTCAAGGAATGGGAAGCTAACATTACACATAATATATAGCCTTACAAAAACGAGCTGTTAAAAAATTCATACATAAGAAAGCCAATTACATATCGATTCATTAGAAAGACTTTCTATCAAAAATGTGAAAACTTACTCAAATTGGCTTGAACAATGAAGGGAATTTATGAATAAAAAATTATCAAATCTGCATTAGAGAAACCCCACCACAATTTTCTTCTAATTTTCTTGACTCTATTCTTTGTATATTGGCTTCCATCATAACCGTGGATCCAAGCCTCATAAATACCTTTCGTATTTGATCGCATAGCATAAGTTACATGCTCATGTCTGCACTCTTCATTCCAAGGAGCAAGAATGCATGGGTTGGGAATGGTTTAACTGGCTGACATAATGGATTTAAGTTTCCTGAAACTACACAGAATTCAATCTGAAGCCAGAAGTATTGGAGAATGAATGGTGGGAAAGCAAAAACAAGTGTTCAGCGTTGGCATGGCTTAGCGGTGGAAACATTCAGTGGGACGGAAGATGGCGTGCTTCTCAGCTTTTTCACTCTGCCTCCACCTCACTCTTCCTCTCATTCTTCCATCTCCTTTATGTAAATCTGCCTGTACAGGCATAAAAGTAATCTATATGACTATTTATACCTTCTGAGTGACAGGTTTCTACGTGATGGCTTTTTGTCTCATGGGGCTTTTGTGGATAGCATATTTTTAAACATATGTGATGGTTAATTTTATATGTATTAAACAAACATGATATGTTAATTTTATGTATCAAGTTCACTGGGACAAAGATGTCCAGATATCTGATTAAACTTCTGGCTGTGTCTATGAGATTGTTTTGGGAAGAGTTTAGCTTTTGAATTTGTGGACTGAGTAAAGTGAATGGATTTTCCCAGTGTGGGTGAGCACCATGCGATCTGTTGAGGGCCTGAATAGAAGAAAAAGGTAGAGGAAGGGTGAATTCACTCTTGGCCTGAGGAGTTGATCTGGGATATTGATCTATTTCTGACTTCTGTGCTCCTGGTTCTCGGTTCTCAGGCCTTCACACACAGACCGGAATCTAGACCACTGGCTCTGGCTTTTGGGTTTTTAACTGCACTACCAGCTTTCCTAGGTCTCAGCTTGCAAGTGGCAGATGGCAGATTGTGGGACTTCTCAGTTTCCGGAATCACGTGAGCCAATAACATAAATGTGTGTGTGTGTGTGTGTGTGTGTGTACACACATACACATATTCATACACATATCCAATTGGTTCTGTTTCTCAGGAGAAGCCTGATTAATACAACATACTTAAGTCTACAGTCTTTAAGGGTCTAGATGTGTTTTGTTGATTTGTTTTTCTTGTGAATTTGCTTCTGGTGACTCAAACTCAAAGTGCTTTCTTCTGTGTTTGATGATCTCTGTACATAAACTCATTTCTTCATCCTTCAGTATTTGTCTCATGAGCTTAACACCGGGACACTTTCCTGCAGAGAGAATCTGCGTCTGCTTTTTATTGCAATTGAAACCAGGAGAAGCATTAAGTTGGGATTTCTTGGCTGCAAGAAATGAATTTGTATTGTTCCATGAGTGGGGTGGGCAGTTGGAAGAGAGAAAGAGAGGAGAGACAGAGAGGAGGCAGAGACACAGAGAGAGGAAAGAACCAAAGATCCAGGCTGAGACATCTCACTTTGCTGCTCCCTGGAAGTTTTGTATTTTAAGTTGTTCCTGCTCTTACAGCTCTGTAGATGTTTGCCCTTAGGCATGCCCATACTTCCCTCTCCCAGAAGTTTGCCTGCTGCTTTCTCTTCAGTGCTCCCAGATCTAACTACAGTCTTTAGCATTTGTGTGAAGAGGCAGTTCTCGGGGACTTCCCTACCTTTGAGGTGAGCATTATCACTTCAAAGAGGGTGGGTTTTACAAGATCTGATTATTCTGAGGGAATAGTAATAACTAATTCTAATTAGTTCCCCATGTGATAGTCACATATATACCTGGGACCATTTCTTAGATTTATCTCACCTTATTGTAATGTTTGCACGAAAAACACTTCTATTATACTGCTTGTGATATCTAATTGTGCTAGAAGGCTTTGATCAGGAAGAGTTTATTATAGTCATTTATACTTTGTATCAGCAATCCATAAAATCACTAAGCACATACTGGGATTGCAAAACGCAATTTAAGTGTAAAGGGTATGATATGATCAATAATACTGTAATAAAATTTAAATCTAAGTAGGCTTAAATTGAATTTTGTGCCTTTTTGGATCTTCATCGACAAGAAATCTATTTTCTCTAAAAAGCTCTATTTGAGGTAACACTGAAAATGTATGTAGCTTTGCCTTCATTTCTTCTTAATAATAATACATTGATCTGAGTGCAATACGAATCACTAAGCATATGAAATTACATTAGAGATTTAAAAGATTGACGAATATTAAATGAAAACTTTTAAAGGCTATTTCTACCTTAGGGTACTATAATAGAATGGATAAATATATTTTTGTTTTTGTTTTTAAGTAATATTTAGCGTAACATATATAACTTGCATTTTGAGTGATTATGACCAATTACATTTTTTATTAAATATAAAATCAATTTTATATATTATCAACTGTAAGGACTTTGAACAACATAGAGGTATAATAGAAAGCAGGCAACTGTGAACTTCCAATAGGAATATTTACAAGAACATAAAAGCATGGGTTTTGACAGGCATTAGCCACACTCATACACCACAAGTTTTAATAGTGTGTTTTACACACATGTAACTAAAGTACAAACCATAGCCTAATAAGAACCAGAACCAAATGAAGCTTAATTACAAAATTATTCCTTGGAGAACCATTTATTTTTAATGAATGAATGCTCTAGACTTAAATTATTTTTTAATGCACTTCCTATGATTTTGTTATACTTTTGATAAAATTTTAGAATACAGATTGTAGGAATTCAAGTCTCTTCTGAATTCCCTGGAGTCTTAAAATTGATGACGAATCTTGTATCATAAAATATATATTATGTAGCAAGTTAATCATTTATTGACAATGTTTTTGAAGTACAGACTTCCTACAACATATACAATGCAGTGACTTGGGTTCCCAGTGTTAAACTAACGCATGTTGCCCTTGGAAGAGCGTGAGTACTGATGTGAATGGAAATTGTGACACAGAGACATGATAAATGGTAAGCTCCCTCAGATGGGTGTCAAGCATCCTGAGGTTTCCTACCTAAGTAGGAGAGTGCAGAGAAGAGCTGGATTTAAATACAAAGGCTTTGATTTTTCACTGTGTAGTTTTTTAATACATAAAAAAATGTCACACACAGAATCAAATTCATATCAAATGATTGGTCTCAGGCTATATGATAGGATGCAATTATATTTTCCCTTAAAATGGGAATTCCCTTCTCTCCATCATGGTGAAAAGTGGATAGGGCAATAACTCCTTAAGACAGGAAAACATTCCTATGTTTCTGTAGGTTGTTTTGACTGCAACACAAACATGCTTTTAAAAGCCAACACCAGGCTCTTCTAAGGTTTTCTGTGAGCAAAGTACGTGAATACTGTTAATTAGAGCCAGTATCCTTTACACCTGACTAGCTATTCAAGGCAAGAAACAGTAACCTCTTAAATCCATTGAAATTGTATTGCAAATTTGATAGACACTTCATTGTGAATTTGATAGTATATGTGATGGATGATCACGTGAATTTTTTATACATTTTAATAATTGTAAAATGTATTTTATTTTGTACAGTTAACATTAGGAAACACATGTACTGCTGTAGCATCAAACTTTCTACTATAAACACATTTATTTTACTTTACAGAAACCTGATTATTTGAGTGAGTACATTTTCCTCTGAAGTGGCTAAAAGTCTCCCTATGGAGTATCTAATTAAATGAGATTTGGAAACCCCAATATTGACAAAATTAAGTTATTAAAAACAGATGTATGACTATCGGCATTTCATGATAGTGGGTGCTTGATTTGGAAATTGTCTTTCCTCATCAGACTAGGAGAGTTTTCAAGCCCTAGAGAAACTATTTCTTATAAGGATCATTTTGATGAGCTATTAAAGACCGCAAAAGATGTTCTCAAGTAGATATTTCTTCATGTTTTTCCCATATGCTGAAAACTTCAAAGAAATTACCCACATGTACTTTACTTTAATTTTTTGCTTATCATTAGTGAGTATTTCTACCTTAATTATATCCTGAGAGTTTGGAGGTGTGATTTTTTTAAATTACTCGTAATTATTAGCCTTTTTGTTTTTTAAATTTTCCTAAATAGATTGCGTAATCTACATATGGACAACATTAGTATTTTTGGAGAGCTATCATTTGTGGAATATATTAAACAATATACCACCAAACAACAAGTCTTGTATCATATTTTATATCATTTTGTTCAAGATTTTTTGCCCTGTGGTATTGACTTGCTGTTTAATTGTTTCTCATGTGCTGCTAATTGTTGTGTATTGAATTTTCATGTACCTGGTACAATTTACAAAGTCTGACATGCTCCGAGCATTTATCTTTGCCACAAATAAAGGGAGAGCTGATTTATTCTCCTAATTAACCATATTCATACCTTCATCATAGAGGTACCTTAGTGATAGTAAGCCCTTTCCCCTCTTGACTGAACTGACACTAGTTTATGTGCTCCAAGAAAGAAGGTATGGCAACTCATAAAGAGATTCATTTATTTCCTAGGATATAGGAGGGCTGTCTGGAATCCAGCCATGTAATATTGAAAAATAGGCATTTATGGCTGGATTTTTTCCGGACAGTCCTCAAATACTTGTACATGTCTATCAAGATCATGCACCTCGTGGCGATTTAAAAAATACTGGCACTCCCAACACATGGGTTGTGTGATCTCTTTGTGGAAAGGAAAGGACAACAATTTAAAGGAATTTAGCATTAGTAATTCTAACTCTTAGGACATGATTAAATAGAAATATGGTCAATAATACTTAATTTATCTCCTGGTATTAGCTGAATAATGAAGGACTATGCACTCTCTTTATTAAAGACCATTCATCATACATTCCTGACAATTCAGAAGTTATCCAAAATTTTACTATTTTTGTCAGAAAGAGAAGGGCCTTATCATACTAGATTAAAGAGGAGGGTTGCATCCTTGGTATAGTGAATTATAAGGGAAATTAGAACCTAAATTTTATGGATTTGTATATCTGGCTTAAATATGGCTGGTGGTGATAACATGCTACCCAGATTATGCTACTAATAAATACCAAAAATATTAATGGATGGAAATGTTATATGCATTTAGAAATTAGATTGAGTTAATCAGCAAAATATTTCTATTCAAAACATTTGATTATGAAGCAAATTGTTCAAAGGAAGAACTGGGATAAGGATATGAAATTGAAAATTATCAAATCCAAATTATATCCTGATTCATTCTTGGTGAAAATTATGGAAAAAAAATCGAGGTCACAAATCAGTCTTTCATTTGATGGCAACAACTTGAGTGGATATAAAGTTGTTTTCATAATACTGTGAATATAAGAGTCAGACTAATTGTACTTTGTTGCAAAAGTGAGGGAGAATGAAGAGGATGAGTACACAAGGGTAACTCTAATTTGGATGAATTCCTTGAGTGGAATTTATATATGTTCCTTAAATGTGTTTTAAAAATTGCATTTAACCAGTTTCTTTCTAGAAGGGGGAAAAAAAGCTTTTATGTGATATATGGCAATTAAGTACAGAAGATTTGTGGAAACATCCTATAGAACATAACTAACCATTACCTGCCTAGGTAACATTACTTTAGTATTTAATTCCAAATTTGTCATAGTCATGGTATTTGCAAGGATGCTTGTTAGAGGAAATTTAGTTGAATCAAACAGGACATCTCTGCTTTTGATAACTTACTGAACATACACTTAGACTGATAACTGTGCCATGATAAAAATTACTGTTATCTCTTTAGACAGAAAGTGTTTAAATACTGGATTCAGTTTATCTTTAAAATTAAAAGACAGTAAGTGGGCACTGACTAGACACATACCTCAATTTAAAGCTTGTGTTTTTTTCCTTAAATTGCCAGTATCACAGAGAGTGTGCCAAAAAGAAAAAAAAATATGTAGACACATTTCAAGAAAGGAAAAAGAAGTATTAAAATTGTAATACTTAATGTATACAGATAACAAAAGATGAATACAAGTCACATTTGCCTTCTACAATTACAGTAGGTGCTCGAAGTGGTGACCATCAGTGTCTCCCACATACATAGATAACATCTCTTAATATGTGTATACATTTTTTCATATTAGAAAATTTCTCTATAGTTGGTTTGCTAAACGTAACTTATTCTGTGTAGATAATGATTTTTTTTTTATCACGTTATCATTCTTTTGATTCAACTAAGGGAAGCATATGCTTTATCTCTTTTAATCTGTTAATGTGTTCAGTTACATATAGAATCCCTTTTCCATGATAAACTCGCCCTGATATTGATGGGCATATATTTAAAGCATTGCTTGTATCATTCTCCTAATATTTTAAAAATATTTATGCTGGGAGACTATGTTCATAATTGGGATTGACCCCACCCTTTTCTTTGCTGGACAAGGACAACTGGACAAGTGGTATTCTTGTCCAGTTTGGTAGCAATATCACAAGGGTTTCATATTAAGTTGGAAGAGTTCATTCTCTGGATTCTTGACCAGTTTCTATAAGAAAATATCTGTTTCTTGAATGATTGTTAAAACTGGCTGTAATATTGTTGGGCTTAATGCAGTTGAATAGATTTTAAAATATTTTCTCAAACCATGTATCGTGAGTTGAATAGTGTACCCCAAAATTCATGTCCAATGAGGAATTCAGAAGGTGTCCCTGATATCATCGATGTTATTATAATGAATATCGCTTTACAATCATTAGTTTTCGAGGTATGAGATTGTTAGATAGCCTACTATACCCTTATCAGTTTATGTCAATGTTAAAATGAAATTCTATAGATTCATAAAAATAAGGTCATTCAAGTTAGTAAGAAATGTGATTTTGCTTTTTACTTAAAATGTAACCTTATTATAAGAACACTAATCCCTTTATGTTGATTAACATTTGAGACACATGGCCTAAATACATTTCAAAACCAAAGTAAAATTTATATTGATAAATTTTATTGTTTGGTAGGAAAGATCTTATAATCTCTGGAAGCTATGTGAGAAAGTTGATTAAAATTGATTAGTGGTGAAAAGATTGTGAATACTGATAGAGAAATCAAGATATTCCTGCATAGATTTTTTTCCTCATATTTTCAAAGATTATTGTAAAAACTCTTTGAATTTTGACATTTCATATTGTTTTATGAAACTATGGACCTCACAATTCTACCATTACTAGGAACATTTTTTAAAGGTCAATTAAATTTAAATTAGATTTCTCTTGTATTGCATGACGAAATGTTTACTAGTGACTTAAGTGATTACAACCGTACAATGAGTCAAAAGTTTCTAAACATATAGGAAAAAGCCCACCATTAATTTATTAATAGGTTTTGATTTATAAAGTTTAATGTATAGCTATAAAAAATGAAAACTGCTACATAAAACCTATATTTTTTTCTAGTCTTATAAAATGCTTTCTTAAAAGTTTTCATGTAAAGTCTTTATTGTGTAAAGTTTTCTTTAACTCAAAGTTTAGCCTTATCTTGGATATAGATGATTTTCTATTAAAAGTTAGACTGGGAACATTGATCTATTTCGTATAAGTCACCAAGCAGTCATTAAATTGAAACCTGTCTGTCTTTCATTTTATTCTGATGTCTTAAATGATATTTCTTTTATCAATTTATTTTCTTTTCTCTTAGCAATTTTAGTTAGTATTTCTCCCTTGACTACTTTTTGTTTCTGATTTTCTAACTTTATTGCTGTTAGTTTGCTATTCCTCTTTCTGTCTTTGTTTCAACTAGGTTTTAGAATCGTTTTGTACTAATATTCCAGATAATGCATAGAGAAAAAAAACTACAATACAACAAAAAGAATCTCAGTAAAGATTTCTATATTCCAGCAAAACTATTTATCTTTTCAAAACAACATTCTATTGAAAACTCATGTTCTTGAGGGAGCAATTCAAAAGAATTTCTGCTACTCACCAGCCAAGTTCCAATTTTTTATTTTATAGCAAGAAATAAGGTTACAAAAAGTCCAAATCAACTTGCATCAACAAATAACCTACTGTGTAAAAGATGGCAAACCACCCTATTTCTCATCTAAAACTTTTTGTGTGGTAAAACAAAACCAGGTCTAAGTGCCTCAATATTTTTATCTACATAAAGAACCAACAGTAGCATTTTGAGGAAATGAGAATTTCACCACTTTATTAAACAAATGGTAATTTAAAATGAACAAGTCCAGTCTTCTCTGTTTTTCACACTTTTAATAATTTTAACATTGATGAGATTATTTTCTTTTAAAGGTAGTGATTTTATCTATATAAGGATACACATAAAGATGTAATAGTATAGTGGGAAGTGATCATAGAGATTATATAATTCACATCAGATGTACATTACACACAAATATAAACACATACATCAATCAAGGAAAACACAATTGTCCCAATTTCACAGATATCTGTAACTGTACTTTGTTGCCTCACTATTTCTTCATTCATTCAGTCCTCAAATTCTCTTCCACTCCTCTTCTCTCTCACATAATCCAATATATATTAAAATAAATGTACTAGGGATACATAATTAAGTAAGAAAGGTTTGTGTTTTTGACTGACAGTCTACAAAAAGGAAATATATTGACGTTAGAAATAATGATAATATAAGACAATGATCAGTAAAATAAAATACAACAGGATGATGACTGGGGAAGAGCAGAACATTAGCAAACTTTAAACAAGTGTTAAAGGAAAGATTTTCTGGGAACTGAGATGTGAATGATAATAGGATGCAACCGTGAAAATAGTGAGTAAAAGAGTAAGTAGAGCAAGGCAAGCAAGGTGAGAACTGGTTTACCCCAGGGGACACAGAGGAGCTATTAATAGTGTACCTAATTCAGAATGAGGAAAGGAAATAGAATTAAAAAGTGGACTTTGCATTGCAATGGGATGTCTGGATGGTCTGGGGCAGAAAAGATGCATTGGCATCAGTATTTTTGCCTTATAAAAACTTCCATGTCCAAGGAAGAACAATGCCAATGAACAGTTAAACTTATTCATGATCAGGTTGGCTTTGAGTGGAGTGGCAATTGTGCATATGAAAAGAAATAATCAAATTCAGGCCAAAAGTTGAAAGTAAAAATCACTCTGTAAATTTCAATACTTGAAGTTAGAAATTAAAGAGCCACACGGTCCACCCACTTCCTTATATGTAGGCAGCTTTCCCTCAAAAAGGTTCTGCAGAGTGCTATGGAAATATAGACACTAACATGCAGTTCTCCTGGTTTATCTAATGTGTAGCTCCCTGAGCTGCTAGCACCCAGTGTCAGAATGCTCCTCTCCTATATGCCAGGTTAATTTGAATGCTAACAAAATTCACTATCTTCTCACATCCGTTATGGGGGGGAAAAAAACGTAGAGTTGCAGTGGGATGGAGAGGCCTCATGGAATAAAAATCTGCATTGTGTCCATGTGATAAGAGCCTGTGTGAGTTGCCCAGTTAAACCCTCTTTGCGCATGTCTCATTATTCCACAGGAGATAGGGGAAAAGAATGAAATTAAAATGTTTTGTAGTTTGGGGACTGACCAAGTGGCTTGATTAACAGAAATGAGAAAACTAGGAGGAAAGTGGTCTTTGTGGGAAGGATTCTATAACCAGTTCACTTTTGTAAAAATATTTTATGGTTGAAAATAATCATAGATGATCTAGTCAATCAGCTCATGATGAAAAGATTTAAAGGTATGACCCAGAAACATGAAATGACTTGTCCAAGTTTATACAACTCGTTACTATTTTAACTGAAGCTAGGATGCAGAATATCCCTCAGTTCACTTTCTTTCCACTGACAGCACAATACTTTTTAGTTTACCATTTATCTGCCAAGAAAATATATTAGTTAATAAGTGCTTAGAAGCTAACTTCCTGGAAAACATCAGGCTATGCCTTTCTTGTGTACACTTATGTTTAATTCAAATCGCAAACTGCCCTTGGGATGTAAATGAGTGTTCTTCTCAGGTTAAGTGGTAACACTGTGACAGAGAATAATTTAAAATGTAAGCAGTTTTATTAGTTATTATGCACAGTGTAGAACAGAGATACAATCTTGTGGGTATTAACATTTTATCTTTTCTCTAAGTGAAAAAATGCCTTTGCATTCTAGAAATCATATAGAATAATGAAACATGCCTACAGTTGAGAGTTAATTAATTGTACCTTGGCTCAGCTCCATCATGACTATGAAAACCCAAGCATGCATTTCCCTCTGCTGTGCCTCAGTTTCCTTTCTGTGAACTATGAATAGCAAAAAAGTGTTATAAAAATTAAGAGAATGTTTGGAGTATAATATGCATTCATTAAATGTTAGATTTAAGCAACATTGAAATATAAGATGGCATGCACTTTAATTAAAAAAAGGGCTGCTCCTCAAAGAAACCTTAAAATGCTACCTATGTCTTTTCAGGCATAACTACTCCTACAGTCTTTCTTATAAATATCATCGCATAGCTCTTTAGAAACGTGATTATTCACATTTGAATCACTGGGAGGAACTATAAAAAATGTAAGAGATGTTAAAGAATACTTTTAATGATTGTTCAGCAGAAGTTCTCCTTGGGGAAAATTTAATCATTAAAACTTCCCAAGTATTTTATTATCATCTCATGCAATTCCCTGAACAACTATATCCCTTGTTAATCTGCTAATTTATTCTGAGGCTGGTCCTGCTGACTAATGTCCCCAGATGTCTTTTAACTGAGTAGTAATACTCTCAGTTACGGAGTTTCTTTTGACCTTTTGACATTTCTATTTTCTACCTAGTGTTTAGTAAAATTGGAAAGACATTCGTTGTGCAGATAGCATTGTACCTGAGTGAATCACTACGTATAAATGAATGCGGAAGAGTTTCCCATACTGAACAAATATCAAGTGCGTAGCTCCTCGAAAGAACTTTATTTAGGGAACAATCTGGCACCATTATTGTCTTGCCCTGGAGACCTAACACAACTACAGAGCTTTCAGATGTATGCCCCTAAATTTAACAACGTGTAACTGGACTCATACAGTAGGTAGCCTTGATTGATTGATTGATTTCAGTTACAGTTGACATTCAGTATTATTATATATTAGTTTCAGGTGTACAGCACAGTGGTTAGACAATTACGTAGTTCATGCAGTGTTCTCCCTGATTAATCTAGTACCCACTAGCACTATATACATAGTTGTTACAGTCTTACTGACTATACGAGGGTTGTGTGGAAAAATTCCAGCCATTAATGCCTCTGTTTTTTCGTATTACATGGCTGGGTACCTTCCAGACAGCCCTCACATTCTTTATGTTATACTTCACATCCCTGTGACTATTTTGTAACTAACAGTTTGTACTTCTTAATTCTTTCATCTTTCTCATCGAGTTCTCTAACAACCTTCCCCTCAGGTGACCATCAGTTTGTTCTCTATGAACCTGTTTCTGTTTCATTTATTTTTTCTTTAGATTCCACATATAGGAGAATCATACAGTATATGTATTTCTCAATCTGACTTATTTTACTTAGCATAATAACAGTACATAGCATTTTAAAACTGGCTTCTTTTACTTACAAATGAACTGTGGTTAAGATTTGCCCACGTCTTTCCATGGTTTGATAGCTCATTTTCTTTTATCCCTGAAACTATCTCATTGTATAGTTATATCTGAAAACTCATTAGTATACCTAAGGTCAGCTAGATTTTCTCTTGTTTTCCTCAAGTTGGATTTTTTTTTTCATTTTACATTTTCGACTGTGATCCATTTTGAGTTCATTGTTTGTCAGATTTTTAAATTTTGTCAAGATTAACTTTTTCTGTGCATGTAGGTATCCAATTTGTCCAGCTCCATTGAATAAATACACATTTTTTTCTCCATTGAATTGTGTTTGTAGCTTAGTAAAAAAATTAACAGAATGTGTTGATATGGATCTGCTTCTGGACTTTCCATTATTTTCCATTGATCTAAATGTTTACTTTTTGGTAATACTAATATCTGGATTATTGTTGCTTTATAATAAATTTTGACTTTCAGGTGGTGTCATTCAACTTTATTGTTCTTTTATTCTTATGATGACTATTTGTTTTTTGCCTTTCCATGTCAATTTAGAGTAAGTTTCTATCATGAATCTCAAAACATTTTCTCATGTTATTCATTACCCAATTCCAAATTATTTCAAAATGTGTATGTATTTGTTATACCCGCACTCCACTCTGTGTTAGTGTCTTTGATCTGCCACAACAACATACCACATTCTGAGTGGCTTAAAATAACAGAAATGTATTTGTTCTCTCATAGATTCACAGGCTAGAAGTTTAAAATAAAGTTGGGAGGGGCATTCTCACCCTGAAGCTTCTAGAAGAGTATCCTCTTGGCCTTTATGTAGCTTCTTGTGGTTACCAGATACCCTTTGTTTTCTTTTGTTTGCAGATGATTCACTCTAATATCTGCCTCCATTGTCACAAGGTGTTATCCTCATGTATTTCTGTGTTCAAATACCAACCTCTCTTCTTATAAGGACACTTGTTATTGGAATAAGGCTGACTGTAATCCAGTATGACCTCACGTTAATTTGATTAGGGTCACAAAAACCCTACTTACAAATGTCACATTCACAGAGACTAGGAATTAGAAACTCACCGTATCTTTTGGAGAATAGAGTTCAACCCACAATATTGGGTAATAGGAACTGATGTAAATAGAACTTGCATGTGAAATTTCATGTTAATATAGTTCATATTGATTTGTTTTTAATATGTGCTCTAGTTTTAAGAGCAAAGGACTTGCAAATTGTCAGGTGTCTCTTATTTTCCCTAAGGTCGCCTCTTAGGAACTCGGAATCTTGCAGCACCTACAGCTGTGATCACCCTTATCCTTGCGCCCTGGTGGTGCCGTGGTGAGTGCTGGGAGAAGAAAACCTTCATAATAGGATGATTAATTTTCGTTGTTTTCCTGAGCCAGTGTCCCTGGATTACAACCTTCAGAAGTGCTTCTTTATCCTTTCTCCTCCCTTCGGTGAGAAAATAAGGTTAGAGGGCGCTGAAGTCAGGGAGATTCCCTTCCTGGTTTTTGAGAAACCCCGTAATGTTTTGGCTTTTACCTATAAAATCTCCCACAAGGCTCTCCAACATCAAGACACATGAAAAAACTCACCTCATCCCTCTGGCAGGAAGAGTGGAACTGTGAATATTTTAAAATACGCTCGGAGCGTTCTCAGTAGCAAAGGCGTTCTTCCCAGCCAGCGTGTGTCTTCTCCCGGTTCACTTCTCCAGCACGTCCTGCTCCGGGTAAGCTTTATCTGTGATTCTCTGTAATTGCCTCTTGCTCCAGATTTTAAAACGTCGGTTGGGCCTATGATATCCTTTCTCCGAGGGATCCAAGAAAAGTTACTGATTCTGTTGGTTCCGAATTTCTCGTAAAGTGGGATTGAAAACTTCCAAGCTTTTTCGTATCAGTGTTAAACCTGTAATCCTGTTGCTTTCAGTTTTTGAAAGCTAGTTTTGCTATTTATCAGATACTTGGTTGGCTGAATTTTTAAGCTTTCTGACTATGGCTTTGCATTGCCTTCTGAAATCCGTTATCACTGTGGAGTAGTTCGCCATTCACTTCATTGAGTTTCTTTGGTATATTGTGAGTAGCTTTACTCTGGTGTCGCTCCAAATTTTGTTGCTTGTGGCTCATAACATTTTTTCTATAATGTACCTAGGCAACTTGTTGACTTTTCTCCTGAGTTTTCTGCTTCTGTCACTGTTACATTGATTTATTTTTTAATATTATTCTGATTTCTAGTATGAAAACAACTTACTTACCTTTTGATTTACTCTTTTATGTAATGTTACATTTTCCAATATTATGTTTTGCGTTTTTGCATCTATGTTCAAGATGCATTATTTCGTTCCTGTAGTGCTTCTGTTAGGGTTTTGACTAAAGTTAGGTTATTTTGGCCTCATAAAAATATTGGGAAATATTTTATCTATTAAAAGTTCATGGAATTTGGTGTTTATTTATCTATTAAATGTTTCACAAGTGAAGCTATAAAGTTGTTCAGGATTTTGGGGGAGTGGGAAGCTTTTTAATAGCAGATTAATTCAGTATGTATCAGAGGAAATCTATCATCTTTATTCAGTTTTATTTAGTTGTGCTTTGGACGAACTTAAATCTAATATTTATTTATTGAGGTAAAGCTGTTCTTAATATCCATATACTTTATTTTTAATGCCTCTGTTTTCTCTAGGATGTATTATATTTTGCCCCGCTATGACATGATTTGCATTTTCTCTTTTATTCATCTTGCTCTAGTGTTATCAATTAAAATTATTTTCTTTGTTGATTTTCTCCATTGTGTGATGCTAGTCTTAATTTTCTGCTCTTAACCTTTATTGTTTAGTTCTTTATATTTTCTATTCATTTGTTTTTTCCCCTAAACTCTTGGTATAAGTATCACATATTTTAAGACTTATTCCTTTTCTTACATATAAATTTAAAATTTAAAAAATTTTTTTGAGGTTTAGGCTCAGGTACATATTTTGAAATATACTTTTATTATCATTATGTTTTTCTGTCAATTTTGGTATATTTTCTTATTTCATAAGTTATTTAGCATTATATGGATTAATTCCAAGTGGTGTAGATGAGGTAGCTCTAGACTTAGCACTTTCTAAAATAATGGCAAGAACTCCACAGGGCACAGAACTAATGAGTGTTTTGCCTGCTGCTACTTCTATCTCAGCAATGCAGATGGGTGTGTAAATAACCACCAGCTGTATCTGTAGCTTCATGTGTTTTGCACTTGAGCAGGAATGTTGTTATGTCTCCTGGTATAATTACAACTAGATTTCATTCAGGTGTCAAGGCTACCACATATGTGTATATCAATGCCCCATGTTGTCCCTGATAAGAAAATATCAATAATTGAAATACTACTGCTATACTCCAAGGATTCTCATCACCCCACATAGCAGCATCAGTGGGGTTCTTATCACCATGAGTGAATGAGCAGAAATCAGTTTGGGCTCTTAAATCAATTATCAGAATTGAGGCAGTGCGCAGATACCAAACCCTATCAATGAAATGGAGGCCAAGTCCCCTTGCAAAAAGACGCTGCTAGACCACTAAAACTTTTATACTCTTAATCTGTCTCTCAGATTTCTTCATAGGGACTAAAAAAATTACCATGGTGACTGTGCATCAGGTGAGAGGAAAATAATCATACTTTTCTAAAATTATTGGAAGCAGTTTCTGAATTGGTACTTATTTCTGGGAATCAAAAACATCAGTTGAGAGTCCATCAGTGGTAGTAGGGGCTTTTGGAGGTTAGGTCATCAAAATATTAACTCAAGCCTGTGTTACAGTAGGCCTAGTGGATATCTGTACCAATTCTGTTCTTTTGTTGTTGTTGCTCTAGAATGCATAGTTGAAAAAAGCATATCTAATAGCTATCAGAATCTCTACGTTGGTTCTCTGGCCTGTGGAGCGAAAGCTATTATGGTACAGAAGACCAGGTTGAAATTGTTAGACCTGCTTCTACCTACAGAAATGGTAACCAAATATCAATAATACATTCCTGAGTGATTATAGAGGAGTTAGTGCCACCACTGAGGACTTGAAAGGTGTAGCAGTTGGGATTTCCCCCAACATCCCATTCAATTTGCCAGTTCAGCTTATGAAGAAACTGACAGACGTAGACAGTGACAACCATCATAAAAATCATCACTCACTTGGTGACTCCAAATGAAACTGCTGTCAGATGAGATTTTATTGCTTGAGCAAATTAACAGACATCCTGATGCACAATTTGTAGCTGTACTTAGACAAATGTGGGTTGTTTGGTTGGTTGTTCATACTTACGTACCTACGTACCTGCTTACCTGCCTACGTGCCTCTTGGGCCACCATTTACCAAACAACCTGAGCTGCTCTTGCCCACCAAGTCATAATAGTGATTGTTTCTAGCAGCACTCCGTTATCACTTGGAAGGGATATGTATGAGGTCAGGCTAAAGCAGATCCTGAATGCACAAGTAAATTGAATAAAAATCGGACCCAGGTTCTCAGAACCTTACTGCTACTATGTTACTTTCTTTCTCTTAGTCTGTACCTATGAATTCATGGAGAGTCCTTAAATCTAGTCAATTGAGAAAGAGAAAACTTGGCCTGGCTTACATATGCTTCTACGCAATACATAGGCATCACCTGAGAGTAGGTAATTGGAACGCGATAGCCCTTTCCTAGGGGCTGAAAGATGATGGTGAAGTAGAAGTGTCTCAGTATACAGAACTTCAAGTTGTGCACTTGTTTGCTGATTTAACCTGGAAGGGTAAGTGGCCAAAAGTAATGGTTTACATGGGCTACGCCCAGTGCTGCAGCTGGATGGTCAGGGACTTGAAAGAAACATTATTGAGAAACTGGTGTCAAGAATATCCAGAGAAGATGTATTTAGATGATCATCTTTGAATGGGAAATAATGTCAAGATAGTTGAGTCTATCTAATATGAATTCTCACCAAAATATGACTTTAGCAGGAGAGCATTTTGATGAACAAATGTATAGGATGACTCATGCTGAACAAGGCCAACCTTGCTGTAGCCAGAGGTGAACAACTAATATACCAACAGCAAAGAGCAACACCAAGTCCCCTTTATGACACTTTCTCAGGGGTAGTCAGCTAGCTACCTGGTGGCTGGTTGATTACATTGAACTGTTTCCATCGTGGAAGGGGCAGCACTTTATAGTTCTTAGAACAGATACTTTGAATATGGATTTACTTTCCTGAATGTGAAACTTCTGCCAGAATGTGTGTTTGTAGATTTAATGCGTAATATACCATCGTGATAATCCATACACCATTTCGAGTGGTCAAAAAAGCTCCTTTGCAGTAAATAAAGTATGGCAATGGGCTTATCCTTATAAAATTTACTGGTCATATCATTTCCTATAATCCTGAAACACTTGGCTAGACAGAAAAATGGAATGGCCCTTTAAAGACTCAGTTACAGCACCAACTATGTGGCAATGCCTGGTGGGGCTGGGAGATGTCTTCCAGGATGCTCTACGTGCTCTAAATCAGTGTACAGTATATGGTGGTGTTACTCCCATTGCTGAGAGTTAGAGGCCCAGGAATCAGACTGTGGAAGTGGGAATAACTCCACTTAATAGTGATCCACTAGCAAAATGTTTACTCCTTATTGCACTCCCTTGGGCTCTAATTGTCAAGAAGTGTAAGTTTCAAAAGGGGAGATGCTTCCACCGGGAAAGACGACGATAATTCCATTAAAATCTAAGTGTAGCTGCCATTTGGCCATTTTGAATTCCTCTTGTCTCTAAATCAACAGTCAATAAAAGGAATTACAATAGTAGATGAGGTGATTTTTCCTCACATCCAAGGGAAAATTTTGGTACTACAATTTGCTAAACTTTTGCTATTATAAAATGGAAATAAGAAAAAGTATAACTGGATATAGGAAATCCCTTACAGGTCCCTTACTGTGATTAAAGTCATTGAAAAATTTTCCTAATCCAGTTGTTGCAGGACTTCCAATGGTCCAGACCCTTGAGGTTAGTGTAAGTTCGCCTCACCATACAAAGATCTCTGACCGGATGAAGTGCTTGCTAAGGTGCAAAGGGAAAATTGAATGGTAGTTAAAGAAGGTAGTTACAAGTATCAGCTATAACCAGTGGTTGAAATGAGTATAATAAGTATTCTTAATTTTGTTGTGAATATGACTATATACATATCAAATATTTTTTCTTATCATCTAACATAAGATGTATTACTAATAATTTTGTCACAATATTAAGTTATACCATATGAAAGAAATAAGAGTAAACATCACCCAAAGATTTTGTCATCCTCCTCTGGGGAGAGAATTAGCATATTTTTAGTTGTATGTGGGATAGTTGTGTACATTAAGTGGAAATACTCCATTGTGATTATCTTTATTTGAAGATTGATTATGGATCAAGGAGATGTGTATGGGTGCCCAATTGAGCAGAGGTAGGCAGTAATGGTCACTTTTATGAGTCAACTTGACAAGGCTAAACTCCAGTTTTTCAAACACAAATCTAGGTGGTATTGTGAAGATATTTTGTAAAGGTAATTAAAGTCCAAATAAATTGAAGTGAGATTGTTATAGATAATCTAGATGGACTTGATTTCATCACATTAAGAACCGAACTGAGGCTTCTCTGAGGAAGGAATTCTGTCAGTGAAATGCAGCCTTAGCTGATGTCAGATGCACTCTTTCCCATTCTTGGCACCCCCTGCAAATTTTGAACTTGTGTAGCTAGTCCCAACAATCACGTAAGACTTTTTTTTAATATATATCTTCTACTGGTTTTGTTTCCCTTGTTGATCCTTGAATGATACATATTTTGATACCAGAAGTGGTATAGTAATATACAGAAGGAAAGTAACTAGCTTAATTATGTCTTACTTAGTATATAAGATAATTAAAAACCCAGACTGACAGGTTTAGAACACGGTTTCCCTTCACACATTGAAATTTAAAACAATGCATATTAAAATAACTTCCTTAGAGGCATTATATGAAACATGATCTATAATTTCTAATAAGCAAAAGAAGTAGAAAATCAAATATACTCTGATTCTCTTTATCTTTACTGTTATTAAATGATTCAAACCAATATTTTTTTTAAAGCCAAGTTTTCCATTTGTGTGTTTAATCCCTTAAGCAAATGAGCAAGATCTTTATAAATCAGTTTTGCCTGTATTTTCTAATATTCTCTGTTTTAAAGGAAGTCTTACCTAATTGCATATTAATATTTAAATGATATGAAACTCATGAAAGAAATTCAGGAGCAGGTTTTAGCATGTTAGATCTTTTGGAACTGATGTGAGACGTTTTTAACTATAACAGTGGAACAAATTGCTATGAATTGCTGCTTGCTATTTGTTTTTAGTTACAGATTTGTTAATGATATTGGACATTAAACTCTGATAGTGTAATTTTTAAATGTTTAATTGTTTATGCTATTTAACACAACTTTACTTAGGGGGAGGAGATTATTTTAATATATTTCCTCCCCCTGAGAAAGAAATCTGCTTATGTTCTTTTGTAGAATAAATAGAATTAGATATTTAATACAAATATAATATATATACACAATATTTTTTCTACAGATGAATTCTTTGTCATCACTGCTGAAAAACATGATAAACTTTCATTTCATCACTGACAAAAACTACTAAGTACATTGGTGTATATGCAAAAATATTTCTTTAGTTCTTAACACTTTATCACTGTACTGAGATGACTAATGACATTTCTTTATCTTTTAGTTGATGTCAGTGAGATTCATTTTTTCTGCAGTATAATGTGAATCATTCCTTTGATTCACCTGATTCTAAAGAAACAAATGGCGAAGATAGAATCCTCTCTTTCAATCATTTATTTTATTGGTGTATGGATTGTTTATTAGTCTGGTATTATCTTCTGTATTCTCACATAAATCTCCAGTAATAGACATATTTTGATTTGATTAATTTGATCCCAAATTTGCCTAGATGAGCTTATGTTTTCTTACTGTGTGTTCCATTACAAAGTTAACACATTGACTTTCTAGAATGAAGTGGCTCTTGACCACGGGTTTTAGAATCTTTAATATTCAATCAGGCACCATCTTAGCACACTCAAACTGCTAGATGTATCGCAGAAGGACCCAGTGGCAAAGGTTAAATGTAACAGCTTTCATCTTCTAATTGATAACATCAAATGCAACAATTAGCTATTCAGCAGTATATTGCTATGTTTGTTCCATATGCATATTAATGTATAAAAACATATGCATATTAATGCAACTAACTTTCTATAGAGGTTACTTTATAAAGCTTTGTTTTTATAAGATTTTTGAAGCTTAAAATTTATATTTTGGTTCATATGGAGAAAAAATTATATTTTTAATGATATAATTTAAGATCATTTCCAAACAATGTCAAACGTAAAACTCTTCATAGATTATGTACTGAGATCTCTGCCAAATGCTTTACAAATTACTTATAAAAATCTTGCCAGGTTAACATTAGGATAGAATTTAGTAGATTATGAAGTTAAGGTTTAGAAAAGATATTTTATTCCTTTAAGGCCTCAAAGCTAATAAACATTGGAAGCAAAAGTAATAACTGAGTTTTGTTTTTGTTTTTGTTATGACACCATGGAATGAATTCCTATATATTATCAGACTCTTTTTAGTATAAACATAAACAAATAGTTTACAAACTGATTTTTCAAATATTAAACAACAATTAAAAACACCTCACTGCTGGCTGGGAGGGAATAGGGAAGGAAAGAATGAATGACTTGTTTTCTCTCTCTTTTTCTCCTCTTTGTTGCTCTCTCTCTCTCCCCTTTTTTTCTCCTCTTGCATACCAGCATGTGAGCACATACACACTCATACACAGACTTTTAAAAAGCATTTAGTATTTGCTTTGCTTTATTGCACATTAACAAAATATATGGGGACAAAATTCAGATATAGATAACTGATTTTTTTTTCCTTTTGTACTTTTAATAGAATTCCTTGGATAAATACATTTCAAAAAGCACGAAACTAGTTTTTAATATTCATTTACTATCGAGTATGTGTAAATGAGTGAAGCAATCAGGTGGATGAGTGCAGGGTTTTATTTCACAAGGAAATCATCTTTCCTTTTGTTTAATTCCAAATAATAACATTTTTATGGTAATGAGAACAGAAGATTTAGGACATAAACTGAAGGCAAATTCTGTTCTATGTACAGTGTACTGGAAATAAGTGAACAAACAAAAATGCTAGGTAATACACATCCTAGAAAAAAAATACCGTGGTTATGTTTAATTTAAGCAATATATTAACACTAAACAATATCTATTATTTTTAAAGCTAGACTATCTTAAGAGGTGGCAAAATAGGTATAAATATATTTCCATACTACAAAAATAAAAAAATTAATATTAAGTAATTAATATTACTTCCTAAGGACTCTTGGGGGAAAAACATTTGAGAGCAAACAAACAAAATAACAGAGAACCAGACAAGTGTTGTAAAGTTAATCTAGCTTTAAAAGTACTTTTTAAATGTAAAATAAATGGAATTGTGTTTCACTGGTAAATAAGAAAATATGAACTACTGGAGAATGAAACTAGAGTCACAATAAATAGGGTATTAATAACAATGCCTCATTTAAAACTTGTTAGATAAGTACATGACTTTCCTAAAATAACACACCAATTTTTATACCTAGTAATTTATAAGAGTAAATATGTTATCTGAGGATATTATAAAATAGTAATAAGTAAGTAGAATTTGCATAAAATATGAATTATTGTAATTTTTCAATATACTCATTTTAAATTTCAGATTTGGGTTACATACATTAATAACTTTTTAAACCTAACATTCAGTATTATTTTATGTCATTCTTTTTCATGAATTTCTTTTTTATAATTTATTTACAAAAAAATGTGTCACTAGAGTACATGCAGGGAGTGATCTCAGTGAAAATGGTTAAGACCGCTGAAACGTTTTTTTCTTCTATAACAAAAATGGGAAAAGTAACAAAAATGGTCAGTTTTTCCAGAACCCTGGAAATTCAGCAAAGACTTGCATCAGTTGGGGAGTGTTTGTTTTTACGATCATTTATTTTTATAATATTTTATACATGTATGGCATTTTATACTTTTCAGTTATTTTTTTTTTGAGTTCTCTTTCCATCACCTGTATTTAGCTCCCCCTCCCTCCCCCCCACCCCCTCCCCTTTCTCCCCTCCCTAACCCACTCGTCCCCAGACAAACATTGAACTATTGATTGTGTCCATGGGTCGTTGAGTGTTTGTTTTTAAATATAGCTGCACGCCAGTGTTAACGGCATTTCGTTTGCCGGTTGACCTTGCCCTGTTCTATCCCACAGAGCCTGGTAGCCACTGAAGGAAGAAAACCAGGGTTTGAGCTCCTTCAAAGAAAGCCCCATTTCCAGAGGACCATCATTATTTTATGTTTGGTGGTTCTAGGGAAGATCCTAATTACAAGGGTGTCTTCGTTTATGCTGAATTGGAGCTCTCCCTGTGCAAAAAGTAATTATTCCAAATCATGGCTTTCTGAGTTGACAGGTAACTGGTGAGGCAAAAATAGGGTTATCTGAGAAATGAGATGTACTTGGGGGCTTTGATAAACTCTGTCATATTCCTGAGCATCCAGAAGACCATTCACAGGTGAAGGGCTGTGCACAGGCACAAGGAGTCCTCAGAGGGCTCATCTCTGGTTGGCCTGGAGACTGTGCAAGCAGGAAGAGGTGGCTCAGTGGAATGCTCAGCAGCCAGGTTGGGTGTCGGGGGCTCTTCCTGGTGCTTCCACAGTCCTTTCAGCAAAGATCCAGAGATTAATTGGTTCCAGACATTTAAAGAAATCTCTATGCAGTCGTTAATGGACCAATGACCAAACCTAACAGGCCCTAAACAAGAAAGAATAGAGACTTTACAGAATTCTCAAGAAATGGTCATATTCTTATATCCTTAAAATTACTTGATCTAACATTTCCCTAAGAGGTTATTTAATGTTCCTGTTTACCACCTTGGTGAGGGGAAACAGTTTTTATTTCTTCTATTTGGATCTTCCTATTATGATAAATCTTACCTTACAGATAAAGGAATCTATGTAATGCCTTGGCTAATGAGTTACTAAACGTGTTCATTCCAATTATTTATTCAGAAATTGGTAGAATGACCAACTGAGCTAAAGAGCATCACCCTGACCAAGGAATGGCCCACTTTTCAGAGCAACTCACATGTGATGATGGAACAATGCAGAACTATAACTGCTGTTATGAGATGAACTGTTTTTCCTCAAAATTCATGTGTTAAAGTTCCAATTCCTAAGGTAACTGTATTTGGAGATAAGGCCTTAAAAGAGGTAATTAAGATTAAATGAAGTCATAAAGGTGGTGTCATAATCAAACCCAATAGTACTAGTGTCTTTACAATGAGAGAGAGAGAGAGAGAGACAGACAGACAGACTGACAGACTGACCAGGGATACGCATGCACACAGAAAAGACCACATGAGGATTTGAGATCACCCGCTACAAGCCAGAGAGGTCTCAGGAGAAAGCAAACCTTCCAATACCTGGACTTTGAATTTCATGCCTTTAAAACTGTGAGAAAACAAATTTCTGTTGTTAAACCACACAGTCTGGTATTTTATGGCAGCCTTAGCTGATTAGTGGCCCAGTACTCTTGCTCCAAATTTGGAACACTTTGAAGGCCATCTCAGCTTCAGAGCTCCCCACATGGTGACTTGAGGCCTTATGAATGCATTACTGCCCAACCCTTCCTTCTGCCAGGATTGGCTTACATTCCTCTCTTCTGCCCCATAGTTGTTGACCCCAAAGCATTCTCAAGAAACTTTCTACACCCTAATCTCCACCTCAGAGTTTACTAATGCAGAGCAACAATAACTTTTACTGTGTATACCTTCCCAGTTTAACCACAGCCTAAAGTGTTAGTAATAACACTATTATAGCATGACAGTGTAAATCACTGGTAATTTAAAACAATTCAAAAGTATTGTTAACTGAAACATTTTCTAAATCCTATTAAGTCAATCTTTTTAAATAATTCTAAATTTCCTTATATTTTTGCTTTAAAGCTGGTATTTAGAAATCACGTAATCAACTGATCTGCTGATTATTTGGTATTATATTTCTGAAAGGAAATTTTACATATATACGAGGGCTATCCAGAAAAAAAATCCAGCCATAAATGCCTCTATTTTCTACATTACATAACTGTATACTTTCCTGACAGCCCTTGTATTTCTATATTTATTTTAAAATATATACACATTTATATTCATTATATAATTTTGATACATTTTGATATATCTTGATATATATACATATACAATTAAAATGTACATGCATATTTTCCAAACATCACCAATTTTAAAAATTTGAGATGCTTTTTGTCTATTTTATATTTATATCAAATGACAAATATTGGTAACAGCCCACATATTCAATAGAAGGAACTGAAAGAAAATAGATTACATAAGAGAAATTTCATAGATTTGATATAGCATGAAAATCATATTTTTAAATATGGCATAGTAAAGTGTTCAACCTATATTGCAATTTACAGAGTAAATAACCAATGATTAAAATGTATACAACCTACAATACCATATATTTCAATTAAAATGTCTATATATGTATGTATACGGGTGTGTGAATGCACATATTAGTAATGATTAACATTCAATGGAGGATTAACAGGCAATTATTTTTATGTTTTTCTGAATTTATTTTTTCAAATATTGAATATGTAAAAAATAAATGAATCACCCTAAATATGAATTTAAATAAAAATAATTAGAAATACTCATTCTTACTGCAAAAATATATTTTATTTCTGTCATACAAATATGCAGTTCAAATGGAAAAATAGAATTGAAACAACATTATTAAAATAAGCCAACATTTTTTCATAATACACATTAGCACAGAAATATGTTTTAATTTAAAAAAATGAATGCAGTTGTGCTGTTATCTACATTTTTTTTTATTGTATGCACACACATGCATTTTCTCAAGAAATATTTGTCTTTATAGAAGCAATGTTAAGGGCCCACTTGATCACCCCATCTTTAATGACACCCATCTGTTTAGTTTACAGTTTTCTCCAGGAGATCTTGGCACCCTGATTCCTCCTGCATTTCTCCTTTTCTCTAACCAGGAATCCGATGTTCTAACTATAGTTTTATTTTCTAACTCTATGTAATACTTGTTCATTAAATGTGTTCCTTAGGGTCATACTCTTGATTCTCTTCTCCAGCATTCTTTTACAGTAGACAAATATATTTCTCCCCATCTGTGGCCTCAGAGCCCTATAAATGTAACTCTGTTGCAGCCCTTACTATTTTTATTATTATAATATCCATGTCCATTTTCACACCTAGGCATATCATTTTACTGTGTTACTTCCCCAGGCATCTGCCTATTGGCTCTCTGTCATCCCAACCCTTCATTTTCAATATCTGTCATATAATGTCACTGAAATTACTGAAGTGTCTTGACAAATGCATGTGGAAATATAAGGCAGTTACCTGAATGTAAGAATTAAAGCTTGGTTGCAGAACAATCTATTCATATCCTGTAAGCTGGGGTGATACAGAAGTTATGATGGGGTGAGATGGAAAGGAACTTCTAAAATTCTCAGATTAGACATATCTGCCTTTGAAGTATTACCAGGTTCTCCTATCCAAAAGGACACCACAACTAACTGCAAATTGGATAGTAGCACCAGTTACAAAATACATCATGTTTATTTTTTTTTTCCCTCCAGAATTGGGTAGTATATCTTTTAGAAGTTGTGCCTATCTTCATTGTTCAGATTATACTGGGGTTGGAATGAACTGTGTGAAACAAGTTAGAAGTCTGAACATAAAGCAGAATCACCTTATTTCTAGTATGAATAATGCTGCACCACATTTCTTTTCAAGTTGACATTATAAATCTGTGTAACTGAGTTTTAGTTTAAAATATGTAGTCTTTGTCTCCCCCTAAATTGACTCTTTCAAGCTAAGTGAAAATACAAGGTTTTTATTTCTCAGTAACAAAATAAGAGTACTATTAATATAATTAAAACAACAATTTATTATTGTAAATATTTACCTAGCCAATTAAATGAACTTCTATTTTATTCAGTTTCCAAAGGAAGTCAGTCTCTTTTACTAATGAAAATGTAGTGTATCAAAATGTTATTTGTATAAACTACAGAATCTGGCAGAAGTAACGCCCGTACTTGAGTTACGATTTTATTACAAAATCAAAACCATACGTGCTTATGATTTTGTAATGAAGATTTGGTGTAGATTACCAGCTTATAAAAAAAGGCATTGCTTCTGCCAGACCCTGTATATGCCAAATTAGTTACTGACTTTGCCAAGTACCTACTTTCAAACATACTATCTCAAAAAAAGCATAAATCAATCCCTTTCCTAATACACAAACTTCTATCCTGTATACTAACTCTGAAAAGTGCAGAAGAAAGAAAATAGAGAGTAGCTATATTAGGAACTATCCTTTCATAGCCCAATTATTATACCCTCTTCCTTCATTAGATCCATTATACTTGTCATACTCAAAAGAAATATTGGCATTTACTCAACAGTAAATCATAAGAGACCACCTGAAACATGAAAATTATTTTTTTACATCTAGTGGCATAAAAATTAATATCTTCTGAAGTTTGATGTATAGTTTTAGCAAAGAAAGATGTGAACTTTACAACTATACACTAGTTGCTAGGGACACAGTAATTTGAGCAATAATTACTTCTCTAGACAACAGTTGCAAACTGATTTTCTATTGGGAATACTTCGAGGTAGATGTAGAAAACTGTTAAATATATAACAATTTGAAAGTATTTTCAGAAAAATTCACTTATTTCTAACAACACAGTATATTTTTAAATAAAGTATATTTATTTGTATCAATATTTATTAAATTTATTGGGATGACATTGCTTAGTAAAGTTATATAAGTTTCAAATGTACAATTCTATAATACATCATCTGTATATCACATTGTGTGTTCACCACCCAGAGTCAGTTTTCCTTCAATCACCATATATTTGACTGCCTTTATTTACCTTCTTCTACCACTCCCCTCCTCCCTTGCAATCTGGTAACCAGTAACCTGTTGTTTGTATCTATGATTTTTAATTTGTTTATCTTGTTCATTTACTGTTTTCAGTTTTATATGCCACAATTGAATGAAGTCATTTGGTTCTCAGCTTCTTCTGAGTTATTTCACTTAGCATGATAATCTCAAGATCTATCCATGTTGTCGCAAATGACAGTATTCCATCTTTTCTTATGGCACAGTAATATTCCTGTGTGTGTGTGTGTGTGTGTGTGTGTGTGTGTGTGTGTGTACACCACATTTTTCCCAATTATCAATCAAAGGGCACTTTGCTTGTTTCCATATTTTGGCCATCATGAATAATGTTGCAAAAAACATAGAGGTATGTTTTCACAGATAAATGTTTTCAGATTTTTTTGGTAGATAACCCAGAAGAGGGATTGCTAGGGCATATGGGAATTCTATTCTGAATTTTTTGAGGAACTGCCATACTGTTTTCCATAGTGGCTGTAATAATTTACATTCCCACCAGAAGTGTATGAGGGTTTCTTTTTCTCTACAGCTTCTCCAACTCTCGTTATTTCTATTGTTGATAATAGTCATTGTAACAACTGTAAGGTTATATCTCATAGTGGTTATAATTTGTATTTTCCTAATACTGGTAAAGTTAAGCATGTTTTTCATGTATCTGTTGACCATTTGTATGTCTTCCTGGGAGAAGCGTCTATTTAAGCCCTCTACTCATTTTTTTTAATGGGATTGTTTGTTTTTTCATTGTTGAGTTGTAGGAGTTCTTTTTTTTTTTTTTAATTCATTTTTATTGTTAGACTTACTGGGGTGACATCTGTTAGCAAGGATTACATTATATATTTTAGATATTAACCACTTATCAAAGCTTCTGTTTCCAAATATCTCCTCTCATTCGGTTGGTTGATGGTTTGTTGATGGTTTCTTTTGCTGTGCATTTGCTGTGCAGAAGCTTTTTAGTTTGATATAGTTCAATTTATTTAGTTTTGCTTTTACTTCTTTTGATTTTGAAGTCAAATTCATAAAATCCTCTTTAAACTCAAGGTCTATAAGTTTAGTAACAATTATTTCTTCTTTGCAATTCATTATTTCAGGTTCTCTGTTTAGGTCTTTGATTCATTTTGAGTTATTTTGGTATATGGTGATAGGTAGCAGTCTAGTTTCATTCTTTTGCATGTGGCTTTCAGATTTTCCCAGCACCATTTAGTGACTTTCTTTTCTCCATTGCATGTTTTTGGCTCCTTTATTGAAAATTATCTGCCCATATATAATGTGGGTTTATTTCTGCGTTCTCAATTGAAATCTATAGGTCTGTGTGCCTATTCTGTCAATAATGAGGTGTTTTGCTTATTGTCACTTTGTAGTATAAATTGAAGTCAGGAAGTGTGAAAGCTCCAGCCTTGTTTTTTTATTTTTTTTATTTTTTTTAAGATTGTGTTAGCTACTCAGGGTCTTTTGTTATTCCATACAAACTTGATAATTATTTGTTCTATTTCTTTAAAAAATGCCATTGGGATTTTGATGGTGAGTGCATTCTGTATATTGCTTCATGTAATATGATCATTTTAACTATGTTGATTCTTCTAATCCATAAGCATGAAATATATTTCCATTTATTTGTATCTTCTTTTAATAATGTCTTATAGTTTTCAGTGTATAAGTTTCTCAAATCCTAGGGTTTGAGAAAAATTAGGGTTTTTGTTGTAATTGCAAAAACAATTACTTTTTTATTTTTTTCTGAAATTTCATTGTTACTATATAGGCATGCAATAGATTTTTGTACATTGATTTTATATTCTAGAACCTTACTGTATTTGTTTTGTTTCTAATACATTTTTGGTGGATCTTTAGGGCTTTCCTAAAATCCTACAACAATTGACAATTTAACTTCTACATTCCCAATTTGGATGTTTTTTATTTCTTTCTCTTCCCTGTTAGACTTGGCTAGGACTTCCAATACTATATTAAATAAATGTTGACAGAGGGCATTCCTGTCTTGTTCCTGATCATAGAGGAAAATCTTTCAGATTTTCACCATTAAGTATCATATTATAATAGCTGAGGGTTTATCATACATGGATTTTATTACGTTTAAGTACATCCATCTTTTAAGGGTTTTAATCATAAATGGATGTTATATATTGTCAAATGGTTTTTCTGCATTTGTGGGTATGATCATTTTATTTTTATTAATGTGGTATGTCACATTGATTTGAAATCAAGCAAATACTTTATTGTATTTACATATTAATACAATAAAATAATTTTTAATATACTACACTTTAGGGATTCACCCACCCAAATATGAGAAATCTACTACTAAATACCTCTTGAATCATTTGAAGCTGTGTTTTTAAAAGTTAAAGTTTTGAGAAATTATCTAATGATAAATATTCACCCAAATTAGTTTTTTTATTGTTACACTTATTGGGGTGACGTTGGTTAGCAAAATTACATGGGTTCCAGGTGTGCGATTCTACAGTACATCATCTATGTGTTGCATTATGTGTTTTCACCCAGAGTCAGTTCTCTTTCTATCACCATATACTTGACACCCCTTCCCTCCATTCCCACTCCTTCCTTTCTTTTTCACCCCCTCCCCTGTCACTCTCAGGTAACTACTATTTACTGTGTCCGTGACTTTTTGTTACTTTGTGCTTTCAGTTTTATATTCCACATATGAGTGAAGTCATATGGTTCTTGTTTTTTCTCTCTGGCTTATTTTGCTTAACATGTGTTCTCAAGCTTCATCCATGTTGTTGCAAATGGCAGTATCTCATCTTTTCTTATAGTTGAATAATGTTCCATTGTATATATGTACCGCATCTTCTTTAACAGACACATGAAAAATGCTCAACTTCATTAGCTATTAAGGAAATGCAAATCAAAACCACAATGAGATACCAGCTCATTATCAATAAGGCAAGGAATAACAAGTGCTGGAGAGGGTGTGGAGCAATAATAGCTTTTCCAAAGATATTTGAAAAAACTAACCAGAAACTATAGTTTATAGAATACAAAATTTGTATTATAAATGTGGAGAATTAATATTTTTTAAATAAAAAATTTCCAATCGTACAAGGTATTCATGCAGAAACACTGTGATGATAGATCTTTCCAAGATCAGAAATACACTGCTATGTATTTTTTATTGTTGTTCTGTGTATATTGAAAACCCAGTAGTGAAAGCGAATAATGTGGGTGGTATATCTTAAGAAAGAAAATATTGATTTTAGTCTTGCAAACATGGTCAATATTCTGAACAACATTTTCACTCATATTTATTGGTTTCAATTTCATAAAGTAAGTTTATTTTTGCAATTGCATTTGCATCTTGTTTTCTGACAAACAGAAGTTAGTACTTGGCTAACCTCCCACAGAGAATAGATTATAAGGTCATCATCCTCCTTAATGTTCATATTCAAGACCCTCAAGACCCTGGCATGCAAAACTGGCAAAAGGCTCATTTATCTTTTTAAAAAAATTGCCATATCTCAAACCTACAGATAAACAATTTAGAAATAAAAGTTTGTTTTAAAAAAGAAAATGCTAAAAATAGGAGATGGTTAGTTCTTTTTCTCTTTAGCCACTAGAAAAATCTTAAATTATTATTATTTTTGGATTTGCATTTACCCTTACAGCGTCTGTATATTTTCCTATTTGATAGTGACACTATAATTTTTTTAAATTATCCTCATTGTTGTTTTACCTTTCTCTGGGTAGTTACACAGAAACCTGGCTATCTTGTAAATATCTAACAAATCCCTAATAAAATACAAAGCAAAACAATTACCGGGATTATAATAAGCTGAATATTAAAAATGAAATATTTACCTTGGGGAAATTACCTTTAAATATATTAATGATGAATGGCTAAAGCAGATTATTGGTTAATAATGTGTAAAAATTCTTCTTTATCATACATTCATTACACAAACTGTTATGCTATCTTTATTGCTTCACTGTGGAGCTTGATAACCTAATTTTTATCTAAGGGTTTTTCTTGTACAATGCAATAAATTGCTCTTGAGTTTTCATCAATCACCTAAGTAACATTATATTACATATTCTCCGGAACGTATCCAGCCACATAGTAGGGAAAATAGAGGCATTTATGCCTGGATTTTTTCTGGACAGCTCTCCTATACTCTAGGTCCTTTGATAATTATTCTAGCTGCTCATATAACTTACCCGGATGTGAAACACAAGAATACTCATGACTATTATCCTGTATCAAAGTCTATTTATGAGACCTTCATTGAGGTATCTTTATTGAAATTCTAGTGTTTAATGTTTATAGTTCTAATTATTTTAAATCATTACTATAGACACAACCCATGGGCAATTTTTCACGTATGTCAAAATCAATAGTTATGTTATGAGAATAGTCAATTATGTCTCCATGAATAGTAGGTATCCACCTTTGTTTATCTATCTATACATTTACTGGAGATAACTTACATCCCAATGCTAATGAAATGACATTGAACCACTCTTTGCAGCTTCTGTCTATAAAGGCTAGATTTTTGTTAGTCTCCTAGTTAGGAGGTTCTCTTTTCTACATCTTTCTATCTTTTCTGGTGTAGTCACAGAGTCAGTACCTAGTTGTTCCCTTCTATATGTATAGGAATCATTACTGGAAAAGCAGAAAGCAAAAATGTAATAATTTGAATGTGTGTTTTCTAATAAAACAAGATCCTTAAAGTAATTAAAGTCACCATCACTGTGAATAGGAAGAGCAAAGTAAAATATGAGAAAAGCACTGATTTCTCTGGAAAACCTCCTTGCAGTTGAGTTCAGACCAATATCAATTACTCTGGAAAATTGAGGTTTCAAGAACTTTGTGGAAAACTGGAGAAATAATGCTATTGGGTGTCTAGTCTAGAGAGAGAGAGAGAGAGAGAGAGAGAAACTAAAAATTATTGGAGCAGCAGATTTATGTACTTCATTAAGATCTCACACAAATCCATATAGTAGGTGAGTAGTGGCTCCCTTGATTAAACCTACCAGGCATGATAAAAAAAATACAAATATTTTTGGAAATTTTTGAAGTTCTGGAAATTCTCTTTTGTGAGTGTCTTTAGTTGCGTTTTCGTGGCTGCCTTGATGTCCTGAATCGACACAGGTCACACCTCGCTTCTGCATGACAATTTCTGTCAAATAAAACCATTACGATGTGTCCTCATCCACATTATTCAGGGGACGTGGCACCATGCAACTTCTGGCTCTTACCCGAAGTCAAGACGACCATGAAATGTAACCATTTTTTATCAGTTCAGGACATTGAGACAACCACAACAGTGCAACTAAAAGCTCTCACAAAGAGGACTTCCAGAACTGCTTCAGAATGTAGCAAGAACGATGGGATAAGTGTGTTTGAAGCAAGGGGGAGAATTTTGAGGGGGATTAATGGCAATGTGTCTTTTACTGTAATAAATATTTTTATTTAAACATTTATCATATCATTTTATCTCACCTCATACTTTCCTTTTTTAAGGAAAGTATGGGAGAATTATAAAGTGACTTTTTTTACATATTCCTTTTTGTTCTAATTTATAACTATTTTACTCCTAATTGAGCACTTGACAAAGTATATTATTTTTATGAATGGCTCTGGATTATTGTTTTAGTTGCCCATTTCTATTAGTTTTATATGTCAAATTAAACAAATATCCTTATTCTCCAAGGCATGGAATGACACATTGATTTGTTTCCATTCAGGGTATTTCTTTAACACAGTGTGAAACTCTGTCATGCTCCTTCTCTTTCAGAAAGAACAAAATAATCAAAATCAGTTGCCTTTTCCCCCAAGGAGCCCAGAAACATTCCATCTGGAGTAGCCGGTGTGGTAGATCTTAATTTCAATAGTGAATGTCTACGCAGCTGGTTTGCAGGTGAATCAGGGCAAAGAAATATTCCTCAGTTAGAAGAAACTATTTGTTCAAACACCACAGAAGAAAAGAGAATAAAAAGCACAAGACTCTCAAAATACCGATACATGATACTGATTTATTAATAGATCAAAAGCAAGAAAGTTCTATCAAATAAGTATCACCAGTATCTACTAGCAGAAATTACTGCACCACACTTGATCAGTTTCTACTTCTGAGATTCTTCCATCCTTCCATTTTAAGCCATTTACCAATTATTCCCCAGCGGAGGGTTTTGTCCTTCTAGAATTTCCTGAATCCTTTGTTCTGCGATTTCCGTAGTTTCCAGCCTCTTTCCATAACCAGTTTTCCAGTGTCCTGGACTCTTGCCATAGTGACTTAGGGCTTTTCTTTCCGCCTTCGCTTTTTTCACTTGTCCGGAATTAGTTATATCGAGTAAATAGTCTAACTCCGCAGCTAACACAGTGCTTTGTTTTTATCTTTTCCTTAATTATTTCTTCTTTTCTTGCCTTGTCTCTAGGTCATCACTAAACTGATTCGATCTTGCTAAGATTTGAATAACAGTCTGGCTTTGTCATCATATCACTTGTCTTTCTGTGCCTGACTTGCTGCACTCAGCATGATACCCTGTAGACCCATCCATGTTGTTGCAGATTCCAAAATTTCATTCTTGTTTATGACTGACTAATAGTCTGTTGTATACATGTACCACCACTTTACCCATTAATCTATTGATGGACCCCCAGGTTGCTTGCATATGTTGGCTATTGTAAATAATGCTGCAGTGGACATATGATTGCACATGTCCCTTCAAAGTAGTATTTTGGGTTTTTTTCTGATAAATCCCCCAAAGTAGAATTACTGGGGCCTTCTTTGTCTCTTGTTACAGCCTTTGTTTTAAAGTCTGTATTATCTGGTATGAGTATTGCTAGCCCAGCTTTGTTGGTGGTGGTGTTTCCATTTTCATTTAATGAAATATTTTTGAACTATTAATGTTTATGAATATTGTCTTCTTGTACACATTTTTCTTTTTTTCATAACCAGATAATGCTAAATTTCAGAACAAGTAATTTAGCAACATTTTTAGTAATATATCCATGTTTTCAAACCCTCTAAAATTAATTAGGAAAATAAAATTATGAAACAATTTAGAAGAAAGGAAATGAGGATATGTAAATCTTATTCACAAAACAACGTATCCAATAAGGAGTTCTATGGAGAGAGGCAAGAACCAATATTTTGGACAACTTGGTCTCCCTGTCACATAATGTGATACCATCTATTTCCTTACCTTGAAATGCCTTTCTATCTGCTATTTTTTACGACTAGTTCTTTATTATTCATATCTTAGCATAGGTTTAATCTTGTCAAAGGAGTCTTTCTTATCAAAACAATATACATTTTTTTCACCTATTATCACATTACCTTAATTATTTGTAGAGTGTGCATCACAGCCTCTATTTTTGTTTTGTGTATTTGATCATATCTTCATTTTGTTTGTTACTTTGTTCATTTTTTCTCAGAAGAATGAATGCTTTCTGTAAAGAGAGAAGTGTTGGTATTGTTCAGAGACAGTCCTCAGCACATAAATAGGCACAGAATAAGCATGAGTTGATTAAATGCATGCACATAAAGTGAACTGTTTCCTTTTATTTTTCTTTTTTTGAAGCGTTCATGTAACCTAACACCTACCTGTTTTATTCCTCTAACCACTTCAAGTAATTTGGGAATATATTAAATTAGAAATTATAAATAAATAGATTTCTATTATATCATACAAGAAGTTCATTGGTTTTGCACACTCCCACTTTTGAAATGAGACTGTAGGTAGATGAAATAAATAATGAAAAATAAGTAGTTTCTATAAAGGGAAATTTATTGTCAGGACATTAATTCACACACATTAGAAAATGATATTTTGAGGATACTTAGTGCATTTTTCCGTCAAGCTGAAAAATTGCTTCATTTCAGCATAAAGACAACATAGACTTAAATATAGTTACAGCTAATAGATCATTTTGCACAACATTAAGCCTACAAATGCTTTTGAGAATTTGTGATGCTGTAGTACTTTTAAACAACTGTGATGCAATTAATTTCTGCTGTGTACATAGACAGTTATTAAGCAAGAAGAACCATTGAAACAGTCATACAGCAAATATAGATATGGCGAGCAAACTAAATTAGAATTGAAAGAAACTTGGGTTAAAGGAAAGTCATTCTGGTTTGCAAGTAAATATATGAAGTCAACTAAGAATCCACTGCACAATTTATCTTGGTTTCCAAATTGATAAAATTAGAAATAAAAGCTTATACAATACATACATACCCTTCTATTATAAGGTTTCAATGGTTATACTAAGCCAATATCGTATCTGTAGATATACTTGCCTTGGATTTTGATGACTTCATGATTCCATAACCAACTTTGGAGATTATTGTACTATGTAAATTAACTCCTGGAGGCAAAATCCTTTCCTTAAGCCTGCATTTTTTTCTTACTTTAGTTGTTGTACATCACTTTCTCTGACATTTAAGATGATTGTGGCAATGTTCCTGCCATCTCCTGAAACTTCAGTAATTCCTATACAGGTCACTGGCATATCCACCATATCTCCTCTCTAGCCTTTATCTTTTAGGGTCATGCTATCCTGTGGCCAGCATAGACTACTACCCCTTTTGAATATTTATCTGAAATATCTCTTCCCAAACTGTTTTATTTTTCCTTTCCCTAATTATTTGGATTTCTTTAATCAAGGATATATTTTCAAATATTTTAGAATAAACTGCTACAGGTTTTAAAGAGTTCAGCACTTTAAAAAAAAGGGACTCACTATTTTCAGTGGTCAGTACCTTTTTCCATTGCACAATTTTAAAAATACATATAATAGGAACTCTGACTGAACTAGTAATTCTTTGTGACATTTTAAGGCGAGTAGTCTCTTATGAATGACAAAGACCAGTGGAAACCATTTCAAACTGTAGAAAGCCACTTCTGCAGTGTGTTTTTTTTAACAGGGAACATCAGATTGTTTGCCTGGCTCTACCTTTTTGGTCACTTCCTCTAAACAAATTGGATTTCCTCAAGGAGCTTGGCCTGTGTGCAGCTGATAAGTAATGTGGCAGGCTATACTCATATTTAGTGTTCCTCCTAGAACTAAGACTTCATTCTTTTCATTCAATTTTCTGGTGGTTATAGTTTGTACTAAAGTTTTCCTCTTCTGCCTCTCCTTTCCCATTGACTCAAATACAATTTCTTGTCCCTTACAGTGCTTGAATAGTAAGTTGCTTTGTCAAGCAATACTAATATGTTGTCTCTTAGGCACACTCCATGGAGTGACTCATCCTACATAAGTCATTTTTGCATGGCTTACTTCCAAAAATATAGATAAATAACTACTAAACCTTCAGAAACATGAATTAGAATTTAGCAATAAAAAGCAATGAAAAAAAAAGCTACATTAATTTCATAAGAATTTTTATTTCTGCACTTAGTAACCTAAACATTCATTTGAGAGGAGAAAAAAAGATCATATTATTTATAGATCCATACACTGGTGATTATTAATTAGGCTAGAAGTACAAGAGGAACCACCATGTTATTGAAACAAACACACAAAAACCTTCCAAAGAAAAGTTTAGAAAAAGAAATACAATGGCAAATTTTATCTATTAATATGACTTGCAGCTTTGTGCAGTGGCCGTATCAGAGTCAATGAGGTTTATTCGAGGCATGATTATTGCTACTATTACTTGCTTTACAGAATTTCTTCATGTTAATGAAATCACTGGGACGAAGACGGCTGAATATTTGGGTTTGGCATATCTGGCTATTATCAAACATGTTTATTTGAATGATTGAGCATAGAAACATTTTCCAAAAAGAATTTAAAATAGCAATATGAACACGATATTCATAATGCTGGGACTGATGAAACACAATAGAGGTTACATGTAAACCTTCAGAGCTCTGAGAATCAACAACATAGATCAAGTAAGAACAGTAAGAAGTCAAGAGAAAGCTTCTCCTTTGGATACCAGGGCTGTCCAGAAAGTATCCAACGGTGTAATAGGAAAAATAGAGACATTTATAGCTGGATTTTTCTGGACAGCCCTTGTATGCAAACCAATTAACTGCAACAGTTATAAAGTGATTAACTTCTAGCTAAAATACTCTCCTTCAATCTGAAATAGTTAGCTTAAAAAAAACAACAACAAAATAATATGCATTTAAAACAAAAATATAGACACAGCTATGTATCAGAGGAGAATAAAATATATTCACCTAAATATTCTGTTTATTTTAGATTATCTAAACACAAGCAGCATATAATAGCAGAAATTGTTTAAATAGCTTAATCAACCATAACCAAAAGATCTTACTTTTAAATTAGCCTATTTTACAAAGACTATAATGCCTATGAAATATTGCTGTGTCAACTTAACTTTTTTCCCATGTAACACTTTAGTAAGCCTGATAAATTGCATCATTAAATAAATTGACCTAGAAAATTATTTTCTGTTTTTGTTTTTCTACTACTTTCCTGCTATGGGGTACATAGATGCCAAAATTAAAAATTTTGTTAACTTGAGATAACTTTGAAAAAGTAAATATGAATTTAATTTGTTCTTTATTTATCTACTAGAAAAGAATTTTAATTAAATTTTAAGCTATTTTTATTATATACTCACTGTATTTCTTTATACTAGTAGGAGAGAGAGATCTAGAATAAAATACACTGATACTTGCCCCATTGCTTTTCAGGTTTTGAGAATTGCATTTCATAATTTTGAGTGTTAAAATATACACTACGAAATTCTAAAGCAAACAAATAAATCCACAAATTAAAAGACAAAACAAACAAAAACAACAAAAATACTCCTGATTTTCTAAAATTGAGCTATAATTGACATATAACATTGTACAAGTTGAAGGTATATAACATTTACATACTACATTGCACATTTATATACTATATTGTAATATGATTACCATCATAGCATTAGCTAACACTTTCATCATATCACATAATTATTTCCTTTTTGTGGAAGAAACAATCAAGTTGTAGTCTTAGCAATTTAAAGTTTTTAATACAGTATTGTTGACAATAGTCACTATGTTATGCATTAGATTTCCAGAACTTATTTTTCTACTAGTTGGAAGTTGGTATCTTTAAGAAGTAACATATCCCCAATTCCCCTACCTACCAGCCCTTGGTAACCACCATTCTACTCAGTTTTTGTGAGTTGGATTTTTTTTTAAATTTCGTATGTAAGTGACATCATACAGTATTTGTCATTCTCTGTCTGGCTTATTTTACCTAGCGTAATGCCCTCAAGGTCCACCCTTGTCATAAATGGTAGGATTCTCATTTTTCTCATGGCTGAATAATTTTCCACTGAATATGTATACCACATCTTTATCCAATCATTTGTTGAAGAACACTGAGGTTTCCATCTTTGTAAATTAGCTATTTTAAAGTATGCTGCAATGAACATAGAAATACATATATCTCTGCTATCCTGGGAAAACCCTGACTTTTAAATAAGTTTGTTTAAATATTTAGGTAATTGGAAAAATACTGTAATTATTTTTAAAAGAGAATAAACTGTCAATTCAAACTATTGTATATCAAATATTAAACTGTGCACAATCAGTCTATAAAAATGATGTATTGGGTTTTAGTTTTAGTATCTACAAATTTAAATTTTCATCTCAATTGTATAACACAGCTATCTATAACAAAGTACTGAGATTATTTAAATTTTATTTTCAATCAGTCACCAAAGTGTATAATAGTAAATAACTATATTATGTCACACGTTAGACATCAATGATAAAGTAGTATGTAAGGAGATCATTTTCTTAACTCTTTTAGTTTTCTAGCTAATTCTATGGACAAACATTTTTTTCAAAAAATAAGTTAAAATTTTAATAAGGAAAAGAATACTTAGCTATTGAAGCACCACACACTGAAACACTAGGCTAGTTTGAAATAACAAATGATGCTAAATCTGAAACATGCAAGGTGAGATACAGTGAATGTTTGTCCAAAATATAAAAAAAAGGATGTGTGATGTTCTTGTGGGAATAAAGACCCAGAGGTAAAAGAAACCAGCAAAGGCTGGAATTAATGAAAGAGGCAGAATGACATGAAATTTAATCAAGATGAAGCAACACACTCTGTCTACTAGGTGTGTTATAAATTTAAGGATAGGGTGAGTGCTATTAAATGAGAGAGCAACAAGAATAAATTTGCTTCTTAAAAAGAGCACTCTTGCTGTCATTTGGAGAAGAAAGAAAAGGTAACAAGTTTAATGGCAATGAGGGGATTATTTAATAGTTTGCTCAAGTAGTTCAGGTAAGAGATAATGGTATTGTGTTGGAAAGCAACACCATCATCTCTTACTTGAACTCCTTGAGTTAAAAATATGGGCAGATTAGGTAAATATTTTTTTTACATAATTCATATAGTTCACATATTGTACATTAATGATCTATTTTTTAAATTACATATAATGTATAAATACACAGTACAAAGTATAAACACTTTGATATAGACATACCTCGATAATCAAATTATATTTTATATCGACTAAATACCTAGTATTTAAAAATATATATTTAAAAATAATTTTATATGTAGAATAGTTAATATGTTCATTTACAACACATATATACATTATATATGATATATTTTCTCATACCTGTTACAAATTTTATATAATTTTAAGTAGCATATGTATTTTAATTAAGTTTATATAAGATAGATACATCTGTATCAAAAAGTTCGATTTGGTTCCAACTAACATTTATTGACTTACTCAAGCATACAAAAATGCTGGAATAGATATCTCTATTAATTTTTAAATTAAATATTACTTACTCTTACTAGAACTTTTGAGAATAAACTTTAGGACTTGACCTATCAAAATGCCAACTATAACATACACACAAAAAGCAAACATGGGAATGAGACTATTCAAATTCTCCAACTTAAGTAAGAGAACCTTTCATGTGCCACATCTAGAAAAGACTCTTGCCTTCAGTAATTGAATATGATCTATTAATCTAGCCTTAAAAAATTAAAAACAACCAAAAAACATTGTGTACTTATAAGATATTATCAATTTCAAAGAGCAATGAATTAATTCTCAATTACTCAACATGCTCTGTAAAAGAAGAAAAGCATATGTCTTCAACTTACTTAAATCACACCTTAATGAATTTGAATATGAACTGAACAAGTAGTTAATAGTAATAAAGATTGTCATGTGTGCCTAATAGAAAAGAGAAATTTTAGTTATAGGACGAAATAAATAGTATGTGATGACATGGAAATGAGATTGCTTTGGCTATGTCTCCTTAAAAATATTATCAAACAACTTTGAGTCATTTTTTAAAGTGGTAATATTACTTTGAAAAATGGGTAAAAGGCTTTAAAATAAAATGTATTTATAAAGATATAATGAGATTGGTAAAGTTAAGCAATAGCTATAATTAGTATAGTAAAATTCAGATTTCAATTTATTTTCTTAGTTTGACATCCTTTCAGTACCTGCTGCATACGAATAGTATGTATAAGGATTTTCAATATTATTTGCCAAAATGTCATTAGTACTTGACTATTATTCATCTGTTTCATGTTTATGAAACAAATTTGACCATAGGTTTGACTATCATCATTATTTTAATATTGATTATAAAATGCTGATTATCTAGATTACTTCTTACCTTGGAAATGGAGTTCATTTTTCAGTGATGTAGCTCAACTCTTCGATTTCAAAAATTTTGTTTTGATGCTTTTTTTTTCTCCAGCTGTTTATGTGTTCAGATGTTTTTGTGATAGGAAATATTAAATTTTCCTTCCTTTCACAGAATGCATGAATTTTCTACCAATGCTTACACTTAAGAAAATTTTATGGTAGGCTAAAACCATGGTTTTCAACCATCAGTCTGCATACCGGGTCTGGTCTGCCAAAAATTTCCTGCCTGTCCGTGAAATATTTTCGTTTTTTCAGGATGTATTTATAAGAGAAAAATAAATTTATTTTACTGTGATTTAAACTATTTCAAGAACAGCAGGAAATTTCTGGCAGACCAGACCCAGTCCATGAACCAGTGGTTGAAAACCGTGGGGCTAAAATATAAACAGTCGATTTTAGCAATTTCACATCACCTCTTTCTCCTGCCACTCCCCCAACACTGGATGAGTTTAAAAGGGGTCTACTTTAACCATGTCCTCACAAAAACTCGGTGAAGGATAATTTGTGATTTTACAAGGTTTTCATCTTGATTTTCCTCTCAGTAGGAGTGGATTACAACCACTTCCAATTTCTTGAAAAGCCAACATTCCCAGGAATCGGTGACAATACAGTACCCTAATTATTTTCTTACCACCATGGCCACTGCTCAGGTGTTTTTTCTAGGCCTCAAGGTACAAGAGGGCTCTTTTCTTCTCTTATGGCATAATCTCATCCAACCTCAAGATTTTGAAATACTCTCTGTTCCAATTATTACCAGATTTACAGCTATAGTCTTGATATCTCCCGTGAGTTTCAGATTCATATGTCCGTATATCCAAAAGACTACACAAAGCCTTCTTTGGCAATGTAAAAGAGTTGCATAAAATATGTGCCCAAAAGACGACACTTGAATTGCTCCATCTCCTATGTCTTCCACCTGTTCATGATTGACTCATTCTCACATTATGGCATCAATGTATAGCATAAATTACCCTGGATTTATCCATTCATGTGCTTGCTACTCTCAGGAAATTAATTCTTTTGGTCTCCTTCCAAAAATATTTCCTAAATGAGCTTATTTCTCTCCATCTCCACTAATTTTATTTATTATCCATCCGTTATCTTTTAGTTAGACTAACACAAGAGCTTAATATTTAGTGAGATTTGGATTGCTATTTTAAATAGATTAAATCATGTCAATGCCCTGATTAAAATCACTCAAAGCCTTTCTTCTAGAATTAGAGCAAATCCAAACTTTTTGTCACGATTTAGAAATCAGACCCCTGCCTCTTTGCAAGGAAACCTCTGTCGTAGCTACACTAGCATTCCTCTGACACCTCAGTTGTGCCTGGCTCATTCCTATCTTTGGGCCCATGTTTCTGCTGTTTCCTCTGCATGAAAATCTGTTTCCCTAGGATGTGTATATGACTGGTTCCTTTTTATCATTAAGCCCTTAGTTCAGATGTTGCCACATTACCCTGATCATTTTATTTAAGGTAACTGTCCAGTCACTCTTTTTCTTACTAACTTAGCATCATATTGATCACTCTTTGAAATTTTATATTAATTAAATTTGTGTATAATTAATTTTCTGTGTTCCCACCTCTCAGACACATAATGGAAAAGGAAGTTCCATGGTGGCCAAGAACTTATATGTCTTGTTTAATTATGCATCCCCAATGCTTACTACAATGATTGATACATTATCAAGAAATATTGGTAAATATTATCCTGAATAAATATTGGTGAAATGTCAACTAATTAAGTAAAATAACAGATGAACAATTTAATTTTTCAGAAACAAGATTTGTAACTGTATATAAAAAAAGGCATTTTATTACTTAAACATTTTTTTTTAATGCTGTACTTACTGGTTTAATGACTTACTTGTGCCAGGCATTATTGAGGTTTAGCTCACTTGAGCCTGGGATTGACTTGTGAGAAAGATAATTTCATCTTTATTTTATTTATCAGGGGGAATTTATAAAAGAGTTGATTCATTTATTGATACACTACTATTATGGATTATGTATTTTAGTATCCCTAGTGTACTTTTGTTGCCTTTCAATTTAGAACGTTAGATAATAAAAATAATAACAAATTTACACACATGGTTTTCAAGATATTATTTTATTTCAATGTCATCATTAAATATACTTACTGTTTAATTTCTGAGGAAGGCTTATATGTTGGTGGGCATATGGCTTTCTCACATCATAATGACACATCATAAGGAAAACAAAATGTATTTTTAAATTGATAAAATGTGCAATATTCTTCAGCATCTGTTTTTATTTTTATAAAGGTCACTATTCAAGCAGCCATTATAGATACTATCATGCATATGCTTCATTTTGAACTGTAAATATTATAACTATCGATGTAGAGATGAATAGGTCATGAAAATAATAAGCAACATCCAGAGAACTACACAATTAACTTCTTTTTCTAAAAACAGAAGAAACCTGGCAAAACAAACAATTACTATACAGATGAGGAAGTGATTATACCCTAAACAAAATCATTATTATTATAACTTGAAAAAATACATTAACCAAGGGTATAGGTACCAACATTATTAACAGTAAACATGTCATTTAGGCGGTGCAGTGGCGAGGCTTCTGCGCTCTCACCACCACGGCCTGGGTTTGATCCCCACTCAGGGAACCAACTAAACAAACAAACAAACAAACAAAAGCATGTTATTTAATCATGTTAATTAACTAATTCTATGTTAATTGTTTAACAACTAATTCTAAATTACATTAATTTACATTAGTAATTTTAAAATATATGGGGTTTTTCCCTTTTGTTTTTTTGTTTATTTGTTTTTTTTGGGTGGTTCCCTGACTGGGAAGTGAACACAGGCCACAGCGGTGAGAGCACCAAAACCTAGCCGCTAGACCACCAGGGAACCTCCAAATATGTGTTTTTATATATATATATATTTCTAACTAAAGCAGGCATGTCCATTCTGTCCCCCAGGAGGGCTTTGAATGTGGCCCAACACAAATTTGTAAAATGTTACGAGATTTTTTTGCAGCCTTTTAAAAACTTATTAGCTATTGTTAGTATGTTAGTGTATTTTATGTGTGGTCCAAGATAATAACTCTTCCAAGTGTGGCCCAGGGAAGCCAAAAGGTTGGACACTGCTGAACTAGATAACTTAAATATTGATATAATGCTGTGATTCCCAAACGCATGCAGACGTGCCCACGGAAACCTCAGTAAGCCTGCAAAGTATTTTCAATTTTTTAAAAGAACATAGAAACATCTGTCAAACATCATACAAATTAATATATTAAGTGATTTAGACTTAACTATTTACTAATAAATATAGTAAACCATATTCTACTTAATACCAAATTTTGAGAGTATTATTCTTCTAAGGGTGTTCTGAAAATCTTAGTGACACTCAAAGGTGGCATGAACTTAAAATGTTTGGGAAATTCTAATGTACTTGTTTTTATACACAGTTCTCAAAATCTGTTATTATAGCATAAAATTACATAATTACATAAGTAATTTAATTTTCAAGAATTCAAATAATAATAAAATTTAAAATAAGTGAACTCTGCCACTGTGCTTCTCTCAAATTGTACTCCTTCGTACAAGAGTTAGCACTGTGGACAGTCAGGCCATCACTCCGTAAGTCAGTAATAAAAATTTATCAAAATACTTAATTCACTTCAACAGGGTGCTGTTGCTGGAGAAGAAAGTATCATACAAAATAGAGTAGCAACTTCTGTAAAGCCTGTATTCTGATTCTACCAGTGGAAGATTGGTATTTATCCCAATATGACTTATAAAGCACTGCTGTATACATGAGGTTGGACAATTAATTTCGCGAACTCACCCTAGAAAAGGTGCTACATACCTCATTGCTGAATATCACTACGGTCACATTTAAAGTACTCCCCTTGGGAACCTGTGCACTGATGTCAGCGCCTAGTCCACCCTTCAAAGCAATTTTGGAACTCTTTTTCTGGAATGGCCTTCAGAGCTGTCATCATACTTTGGCAAGGTTATGACACCTAACTGAGTTGTCTGTACAGTGCTGCCAGCGTAAGTGCATGGTGGCAAGGGCGCAAACTTAATTGTCAGGATTTGGGCATGATGACAGCTCTGATGGCCATTCCAGAAAAAGAGTTCCAAAACTGCTTTGAAGGGTGGACTAGGCACTGGCATTGATGCATAGCTCCCCAAGGGGAGTACTTCGAAGGTGACTGTAGTCATATTCAGCAGTGAGGTATGTAGCATTTTTTCTAGGATGAGTTTGTGAAATTAATTGTTCAACCTCATATCTAGCTACAGAAGTTTTTTATTTTTTTTAATTAAATAGGGTAATCCATCTCCTTTCTTTTTTTTTTTTTTTTTTTTTTTTTTTTTCAAAATCTCTCATATATATCACAGTATGAATAACAGGCTGGAAAAAATGCTGTCTTGATTTCTTTCCAAGTTTCATCACTCACTAGTCTTGCACTTAAGCAAGACCCAAAACCATCTCAGTGATTCAGTTTCCTCATCTGTTAAAAATCTTTACCCTGTGCCTTTTGAGAGTCTTTTTTGTTGAAAATATTACCACATAAGTTACTTTGTAAACAAGTTTTTAAGAGCTTTATAGTATTTTTTGAAAAGATGTTCCGTAATTTTTATCATTTATTTTTTAATAATAATGTTTAATCATGGTATAAAAGATAAGACAATAATAAACATCTTTTCACATTTTTCTACAAGTGTGCAAGAACTATTGGTTTTAGTCCAACGCATACTTCAGTAATTTTGGTAGACAATGATGTAATTAATTAATTAAAAAACAAAAACCCAGCAGTTTATACTCCTAATGGCAAAATGTGACAACTGTTTTTCCTGCATCATATATTTTTCTTTATATTTCATTAAGTTCAGATGATGTACTATTTTGTAGCTTTACTTTTTTTTTCAGTCAAAATTAATTAACAATTTTAATGTAAAGTCTGTTTTATGGATTTTCCATATGGACATATTTCTTTACCCTTTTAAACTCTTTATTCTTGCTGCTTACCTAGCTATTTGATACAAACATGCATTTTACAATCTCAAATGGTCATATTGGATTTATACCTTACCTTTACTGAAGACTACTAAATTTAATATTGGATGAAATTTTTTAATTTGTAAATAAAATTTTAAATTTGTAAATTGTAAAAGTGTAAAATGATTTGTAATACTAAAGATCCTATTTATAGGTAAAAAAAAAATTAGTGTTATGGGAGTTAAAGGAGATACTTTTAGGGAAGACTGTTTCAAGAGAGCTTCTTAAATCACAGAATGCAGGTTCCAGTCAAGAAGGCAGAGTAGGTAAACACTGAGCTCACTTCCTCTCATGACCACATCAAAATTACAACTAAGCTACAACCATCATTGAGAATCACCCGAAGTCTTGCTGAACAGAAACCCTACAATAAAGCAGCAGCCACCTTGAGACTGGTTGGTAGGAGTGGCAGAATCATGGTATGAGCTGGTCTCACGCACCCATGTGACCATTAAGAATCAAGAGGGATATCTTAGCTTCTGAGGTTCCCCCTGAGGAGCAAGGGCTCCCAATCTTACACCAGGTTACACAGCCCAGAGCTTTAGTGCTGGCAGAAAAGGTACCCACAACTTATGGCTGTGAAATCAGTGAGATTGTGGCTGAGTGTGATGAAAGGGCGACTAGAGTCCCAGGCGTTCCTCTTAAAGGGCCTGCACGTGGACTTACTTGCTGGCCGACTCACTTGCTTTGAGCTCCATCACTGGGACAAAAGCACAATAGGTGCCAGGAGCATTGGAAGAGAAATGAAATGGTCAGGCTTCAGGGACAGGCATAGAGGGATAGCTCTCTCCCAGACAGACGTGCTAGCAATAGCAATTGTTCCTTTGTTGAGTCCTCCCCACTTACTGCTGTCAGATGCAGGCAGCTACTGAATCTGAATCTCCATCAAATTGGTTAACACCTTCCATTTGCCCTGACCTGGTGACTCCCTGAGATCCCACCCTATCCAACTTGTGGGCCACCCAAGCTGCTTCCAGTGGCTATTTCATACAAATGGCATGTTTTGGCTCATGCTGTTGATGTTTCTAAAATCTCTCAAAGGTTCACCAGCCCAAAATAAGTAACATTGTGCCTCAGCATGACCCTTACCTCTCAATAAACAACCTCAACTTGTCACTAACAGAAGCTGGCCTCGGTTAGAAGCTTTCCCTCTCTTAGGCGCTTGCATGCTCAGCGCAAGCAAAAACCATCTGCAGATCACTTTGTAGCTTGTTCAAAGTGACCTCAGGAGGGCACAGGCTGTAGCTGACCTTGCCCTCAACAGAGCCCCTCTCAAGAGCTCCAGAACCAACACACCTGGTAGCCAGCTGCATACCACAGCAGATCACCACACAATCACCTCCAGGAAAGACACATCCAGACGGCAGACTGAGCAGGCACCAGAACCCTGCTAAAGCAAATCCTACCCACTAGGATCAGCCCCTGTACAACAGCTTCTTCACTGTAGTTACAGCCCATTCTCACAACCAGTCAGCCTAAGGGTCAACCTCTCCCACTGCTGTGCAAATAGCAACCAAACCTCAACCACAATAGGAGGACACATACAACCCACAAAGGACAGACTGAGAGCACCTGGCTCAGGTGACCAGGGAGATTGCTCTACTGAGCCCCACAAGAGACCTACTACGTAAGGCCACTCTACTAAGACCACGAGGCAGAGCAGATCTATCTAATACATAAACAAGCTTGCACGTGCGTACACACACACACACACACACACACACACACAGCCAAAATGGGAAGCCAAAGGAATATGTTTCAAATGATAAAATAGAAAAAAAGCTCCAGAAAATAACTAAACAAAATGGAGTCAAACAATCTACTAGAAGCAGAGTTCAAAACACTGGTTATAAGGATTTTCAGAGAGAACTTTAACAAAGAGATAGAAAACAAATGGAGATAGGAAACATAAAAAGGAACCAGCCAGAAATGAGGAATGCAATAACTGAAATGAAGAAAACATTAGACGGGATTAACAGGATTAACAAACAAAACAGAAACAAGCTCATTGATATAGAAAACTTTTTGATGATTTCTGGATTGGGGATTTTAGGGCTTGGATGAAAGGAGACAGAGATTAAGAGGTACAGATTAGTGTTTACAAAATTGTCATAGCAATGTATATAGTCATAGAGAATATAGAATGGGGAATGTTGTCAGTAGTAGTTTAGTAACTATGGTGTCAGATGGGTACTAGATTTATTGTGGTTATCACTTTGTAAGCGACATAAAAGTCTAATGTACAATGAAAGTAATATGCTGTTAACTATAATTGAAAAATAAAATGTATTTATATATTTATATATATTTATGTACTAACACATCACAGAACACATGTTCTTATTTAAACTTGTGCCACAGACATCTTGAGAAAATTGTATGGAATTACATGTTAAAGGCCTCATGTATTATGAAGTTCAGTTTAGTTAAGTGGTTATGATTAGCCAGGTTCAAATACAGACAAGTATATGTAAAGTAGAATTATGAACATTTGAAACAGTTCATTATATTATAAATCATTTTGCTTTCTAGCATAGAAACATCTACGTTATAGTAAACTGTGATTTCTGTTTTAGTTTCCATTTTCTTCTTATACAAATTATTGCAATGAACGCTCATCAAATATTCTGTTCACCATATTTTCCTTCCCTCCTTGTAGTTAGACAAAGTCATGTTTTTTTTTTTATTCTAGCCAGTGAGGTCTGAGTGATAATGATGTATGTCACTTGGATAGGGACCCAGTGAAAAGTACACATTCAGTGTTTCCTTTGTCTTTCCCTGTTGCAGCAACTGAGGTGTAGCCAATACGGTCCAGGTATTGCCATGAGAAGGTCGTAGAATTGCTGTCAGCCTGGTTTTCAGGTGCCTTAAAAACAAAACCCCCACTATAGAAATGTCTGGGTTTCTTGTCATGCCACACTTTTAAAGCATGGAATCTTAACATTTCTTAGAAACAGGGTAAATTGTAAAGTTTCTCTTTCCTTGGAAAAGAGGTCAGTTCCACTGTTAATTATTAATCACTGTATGATGACAGAACCTTGGTTGTATTGAGTGCTATGCACACAATTATAAGTAATTTAATATAATTGAGCTATTCAATTGGAGTTTCTTCTTAGGATAATAACATATTATATTTATTTAATTATATAATGAAACTTAAAGTACCACATTTGCCTGTAATCAGCAAAATCTATGGCTTTCAGTTCTAACTACTAAAGTCTGCTGATTAGTGTATGCAGAATTTTTCACTTGCTAAATCTATAAATTGAAGTTTTATGCAAGTAAGAGCTTGGACAATCTGCAGAGTAATAGACATTTACTTAAGAGGTAACTATTTATCATTTTAAAGTATAATAGAATTTAAATTAAAATCTCTGAATATAGTATTTTAGTTGAATTAAATGTATGTTCAATACATTCTTTCCTCGGAAAGCATAGTATATATACAATGACATGTGATATCTCTTTGTATTTTTTAATTAACCATGGGAAAAGAAAGGTTAGTTAAAGACTGTTCTCTGTTTTTCAAGGTTCATTTTGTTTATTCAGAGCAACCACAATTATTCAATCTCAGGTATAATGATAGGGTCAAGGAAAGGATTGGTAAAATAATCACAATTAAGTTGAGTTTGTGATCTTTGTGAATGTAATTTGATGAAATTTAGTGGCATACTACATATGTTTAAAAATAATTATAATGTATACTACTGTAGCAAATTAAGGGATACTAAATGTGTATTTTGAGTCTCTACAGATAGTCGATTCTATAAAATATATTATCAAAGTTAAGATGTGAATCTAAAAGACTCAAATTGTATGACTATATTGGGAAAAATGGTCAGAGAATGTAACTTTATTATAAAACTATTTTGATTTTTAATAAACCCCAAAGGACAGGCCTTGAGGAAGTGCTCTTTTGAATTCAGTAGTCTTGTAATATGCACATAAAATACTCCTGCAATGGCAATTACTATATTTTGATATATATTCTTATCATGACTTTTAACTCTGTTATTGTATAAACTCATATCTAGAGTCATTCCATCCATTAGAAAAGCTCCATGTCTATTGTATTTGCTTAAATATTTTACTGGCTACTTAGGTGATTTACACTTATGTAAAAATATTATTAGCAGTAGATTTTTAATCTAGGTCATTGAAAAGTTGGGTGAACTGAGTAAATATTTCAAGGTTTGTTAAAAAATAATCTGTTAAATTCACCTTTGTATTTATTATGCTAGAACTAGATTCAGTCATTGTAATTTTATAAGAACACCTCATAATCAAGCTGAAGAAGAAAGGGGTGTGTGTGTGTGTGTGTGTGTAGGAACCTCTAGGCTTTGTTTTACATCACATAGTATTTCTAGAAAATTTTTAAATACCTATATATTTATTTTGTTGATGAAATAAAGGATAAAGGTAAGATCTTTGATTAGTTACTTGGAGGAAATTGAAAATTTTCATTTCTTATACACTAATTTATTCATCAGTTTACATACATACTTAAAAAATATTGACTGGACCTTTGGAGAAATATAGAATGGCAGTAAAGAAAATAATCTGTATTTTTCTTTTTATTTCTCTTCCATAGAAAACTGTATTAAAAGTACTACAGTTGAGTAACTTTTTATTTGGATTGTGTTAATCATAATTTCAGATCATAACACATACATAAAAATCAAGGTGGGTCTCTTATAATATTGATGGAAAATGTTATCTGATAGTTAAAATGTAATAGGTTGTCTTTTTAAAAGGGAATATGGAAACATATTTGTATGCATTGAGGTACATAAAGCGGAAGACAAGATGAAATGCCTCCAGACATAGATACAACTTCTGAGCTCCTTATGTGTCTCATGAATGCACAGCCAGCGTTGAAACTACACACATGGAGTGGGGCTTACAATTAGGGATAAAGAGAAATTTGCATCTTCTCTTTATCAGGGATCTTCACATTCCCCTAATCCTCCTACCTATTGGGGATATTCTGGCTTTAAGTCCACTTGCTCACCAGGTATAATAACTTGAACAAAACAATCCAGTACCCTTCTCGTGAGACGGTGAATTCAACTTCTCTCTACATAATTTCTTTAGAGCACAAAACTTTAGTCCTACTTAAAACCACATACCAGCTCCAAATAAAGTAACAATATATAATTTTTGCTGAAGTATGATTACAAAGTAATTCAATTAGAAAGTATTGTTTGTGAGGTTTACCACATTGCTATCATTATCTGAGGGTATATGTGTGTATACTCAAAACATGCATTTTGTCAAATAATTCTGAATGTACATGCATGTTAATTACAAACAAACTTTTGTATTTTATTTAACACCAGATTGTATCCATATATTGAATTACACACTTCTTCACTATCTATTAAGGAATGAAACCACCTCTACAAATTCTAATTTTTTGATTTAAAATAATTTTAGAATATCACATCTATTGTTATTTCTATTGTAATTATAATATTGAGAAATGAAAACAAATTTGTTCTGTTTAAAATTGAAAAAAACTCATTCAACTTTCTTTTCTTTATATAGTTATCTTAACATTATCAAATCCAAAATGACCAAAAAACCTAGCCGATCACCCAGAAAATGGCATAGAATTTGAAGGGAAAAAGATCATAAAAATCTAGAATATTCTTCCTATTTTTATCACATAAGTTGTTTTCTTTTATGACAGCATATATTCTGACTGGATTTGTATTGGAGAACTCTTATATTTGACATTAAAAATTAATGACAAATAATTTTTTGTTAAATATTTAAAAGAACATAAGCATTGGTGCAAAATTTTTTACATATCATCTGTACTATACTTATCAGTAAATTACCATAAGGAAAATTATTAAATATGTAGAAAGAGTGTCATTCACACTTGACTGAAGTTATTTATTAAAATTATACATTTGTTTTCTGAAGAATAACTCAGTATTAGGTAAATATTTTAGGACACATAATATCTTTATTTTCTTTTTCTTATTTTATGGTGTTCTGTGGTTTTTCAGTGATAATGGAATGTGATAGGTTTTGGATACAGTGCTTGAAGTGCCAAAGACATGTCTAGAGAAATAAGGATAATAGCATTATTATCATAGTCTTTCAAAAATAACAAAATTTACTGAACATGATAAAGCTCCCTTAAACAAAAATACAGTGTAACTATAACCACTTCTCCATCAGTGGAAACTATGACCTGCTGCCACTTATCCAATTAGATACATTCCAGAGGTCACATTATTCTGAAATCATTTTCATAGCTTTCAAGTCATACTCATAAAAAGAATAATGTGGAATCAAGAAGAGCTGGAAATTGTCTCTTTTCTTCTTCAACTGTTCATCTCTGCGGGCAGGCATCAATATCTATTACATTTGTCAGTGTGAGTACTTGCTACAGAGACAGTAGGATGCCTGATTTCCATTTTTTTCCCCTCAACTTACCTCAGTTCCAAAGTTCATCAGCTCTGGAGAGTACACTTACTTCCCACTGAGGACTCTTTCAGTCCCTCATCTGACTTGAATTTGTGCTATAAAAAGCATAGCCATTATTCAATGAATTAAGGTTCAACTGTGAGCAGCCACTGTCATTCCAGCTAGTAGATCTTCATTTTAAGAGGAAGAGAAGCAATACCTTTAGATTCTCACTCGGTGAAATTTCTTCTCACCATGGGTGATTATAATTGTGCTAACATCGTATGTCTCTGATCACATTTGTATTCATCTCACAAGGACTGTCTGGAAAAAATCCAGCCATAAATGCCTCTATTTTATATATGAAATGGCTGGATACTTTCTGAGCAGACCTAATATGTTGTCTTCTATGAAGAACAATCCCAATATAAAGCCTGTAATTGCAAATCAGTTTGAATTATATTCATTAAAGGGCTATATCCTTACTGAAGCAAACCAATATGATATATATATCAATTGACTATGCTACTTTCAATATACTGAAAACTTGTAAACAAAATAATTTTGGAAGTTAAAATTACTTTCCTTAATATTTAATTTTAAGCATAATATTAAATTCTGTAGTGAAAATAGCAACAAATGAACGATTTTCTAATATTTTGCTTCTACTTATAACTTTACCTAGTGTAGCAAAATATCGTTAAATGATAGAAAACTATTCCTTTATAAATCACAAAAATTAAGAATAGAAATATTGACATTATTTTTTTATTTTCTCTTGTTCTGCTTATGATTAAAAGTGATTATGTTTTCAAATAATTCTAATTCATCATCTGTTCCTCAACTGAAAATTTAAAATAGCTCTAAAACTGATTAAACTTATCTATTTCCTGATTTGCCAAGCACTTACAAGCAACATGTATCAGATTCATTCTTTCTGTTTTTTAATTTACATTCACTCTTAAAATGTTTTATTTATCTTTTAGGTAAACAAATGAACAAATTTAAGATGCATAAGAAAAAATAATTATATAAATTAACTGTCACTTGATAAGTGAAAGTCTGTCTGTATTGAAACCCAGGAAGTGGTCCAGCCATATGGTAGGTGCTTACTACAGATTTGTAAAGCCGTGGCTAATGTTTTTTTACACAAGAAACACGACATCCACATTTTTACTCAATAAATTTATGTATTTCCTGCTCAGATCCTTTCTTTAGTGAGTCGTCCTGCTGATAGTTTGGATTTTTGAACTCTTTCTCTAAAGCAACGCTGGCATTTTGCCAGAGACTAAGATCAGAAAGCTTGCTAGGACGTGAATACTGGGTTTAGACTTAGAGATATTAACTAAAGGTAAAATTTGGAGGAGGAAAATCTACTTGCTAATTGTAAGTAATCGGTGGGGAACTTGAATTTTGCAGTATTAGAACTGTAGACAACATTGTGTATTTAACATATGCTAGAGTTTTGCAAACGTAAGTCAAGATGTTGCAGAGCCTGTACACCGGGGGCTACCTTATCCTAGGGTGTTTTTTTTTTTTCTTCCAGTGGTTTGAACTCTCTTACTAGTGCTATTCAGTGCCATTGTCTAGATTTGCAGTCATCAATAATCTGAACTTTTTGTATCCAGGTGATTCTCACTGAATTCAAATTCTATTGTGATGACTTAATTCACAGACCATTTGATGCCTTTTACTATTCTTCCCCTGAGATCTGGTGACATACTGTCCATGGATGCACATGTCCTTTGCCAAGCACAGCTCACTGAGTCTCTCAGCAAAAAGCTGCAGTACCTTCTGTTTTGTCAGAGCATTCCTCGGATTACAGAAAAAATCCAAGAGTGTAATTTCTAATGACTGGACATTTATTTCTGCTAGCAATTACTAAAAAATGTCATGTCTTTTAGTTTTTCTTATGATTTTATTCATTAAGCTTTTTAAAAAATTCATTCATCTATATATTAAAAAATAATTACTAAACCCTCCATTGTATCTTGGAGAATATATTTGTAACCCTATATGATAGATGATAGATATAGATATATCTATGAGTAATATAGTTATGATGTCAATAGCCATGGTTTAGAGTGGTGCACAGAATACACACACTAAGCAAGAATACATTGGCTTTTAGAACATGTATGCTCTCGTTTTAAAGTTTTGCTGTTTGGTTCATAAAAAATGATTTTAACATTTGCAGAATAGTGAACTTAGTTGCACAGCTTGGATTTCTGGCAACTGAAATTTCCTCACTAGTGTAAAGAAATTATTCTTTCTCCTGTTTTTGGATAACTGAAGGTAAAATACTAGTATCCACTCTTTATCCACTAATGCACTTATATACCAATACTTAATTCAATATATATTTATCATACTTTTACTTTAGGCCGGGCATTGTCTTAAATGCTAGAGATGAAATGGGAAAACAAAAGGTCGTGTAATAATCCTTATTTTCATGGAGTTTACAACCCTATTAAAAACCTAAGTAAATGGGTGATTTTAAAGTGCATATTATTAAATAGACTATATTAATTAGATAGATTTCTCTGAAAAGCTGAGTAAGAGAATTAGCGTCAGGGCTTCAAAGACTCTTTTTGAAGTCAGAGTAATATTGAACATTTGTCATCCCAATGAAACACTTTGCTAGATACAGATTCTTTTTCTATGTAAAATGGTCATTTTCTCAGTAAACATATTTCTAAACAGACTTGCTGAGTGTTAGATACTTGAGTTGATGGTTTCAAAATATTTATTCATGGGAATTTTTCTGCAAAATCACAACACAAAGGAGACCAACATTTCTGTCTATTTAAGTGGCTGAAACAGTTCTTTAGAGTCATGTAACAAGAATGAATCTTTCCTGGAGAGGGAGTTTTGCACTCACAGACTTCTGGCATAATGAGTTGAATGCTAGAATAGGTGAAGTAGCTTTAAAAGTCATCCGCAAGCATGTAGCTGACTTTTATGCCTTTTAAATTTGCCTCAAATTTATTTTTTTTTATATTCTAGACATATTACTTCCTTTAAAATAGCAACAAAACTGCAGTTAACTAGTTATTAAAGGAGGCTTTGATATTTTTAATTGACATTTTTGGAATGCCTAAAACACTCCTATACGGCAAATTCAGTGCTTAAAAGATGAAGTTCATTTTTTTTTTCTTGCTGTGATAGAGGCTTCTCTTTCTTACCCAGCATTCATTCTCCCATTATTCTCTGTAAAGCACCCTGTCAATATTTAGGCATATAACTACACAAAGTAAAAACTAGATTCTCCATCCTTCTTTAGCTTGTCCTTGTGATTACTTCAGTCCAGAGGTGACCTTTGAAGCTATTAAAAACTGTCTTTACTTTAAACTCTCTCCCCTTTTTTTTTAAATCTCTTAGAAGTTTGTAAAACAGACTCAACCATATTTAATTATATGTTTTCTTATTGAGCACGATAGAAAAATAAAAGAAACATCTGTCCCTGATGGTAAAAAAAGTTTATGCTAACTCTGAATTGGTTGTATATACGTATAAGAAACAATATTTTTAAATCCATTGTTTTGGGTTTGCTGTCACCCTCAGCCTGACCTAATCTACTACTAATATATTTTCCATTACTGGGGATTATAGCACATTAACACATATTTATCAGTCAATCACACTGTATCAATTAATATTCTGGAGCTTTGGAAGAAATGAAGTAAAAGTATAATATCATTGTAATTTGAGTTTCTTAGAAACAAAGCTTAGATAAGTCTTCTCATGGAAGTGATTTATTAAGCATTTGCTTCCAGGGGAAAAAAAAAAAAAAAGTAAGGGAGTGGGAGAAGCAGGTCCAGAAAGAAAGACAGGAAGAATCCGTGGAATGCTAGGTCAAGTCCCAGTTTCAGCGTGATCACGCGACACAGCACTGCAATGTCAGTGGTCCCTCAGAAAGTGTCCCACCTTCAGGCAAGAGGGCTTGGCTGTCCTGCTCCAGCAGCAGTCACTGGGGACTGGTGTGTGGACCAAACAACCAGGTACTCCTGGAACTCTATTCCTGTGGGCAAATGACTCCCGTAATCCAAGGGCAGTTGTGGATAAAGTTCCTGCACCAGAGGTAGAAAGAAGCGAGTACAGCAAAGCTGGATGGACGGATGAATGCTCAGAAGCACTGAGCGGTCTGCACCACAATTAACACAGACAAATGCACTCCAGAAATCATTTCACTTAAACGTAATGTTTAAGATTTTTTTGGTTTGACTGTAATCTAATTAAGAAAAACAAATCCATTCATGGAGGTCAATACAAAATGCAAAAGCAACACCAAGATAAAATTTTGAATTAAAAAATGTATCTCAATTCTTCATATTTTAAAGGGCTGTATTTGGTATTATATAGAGATAAAATAGGCACGTGCTCTCCTGGATTTGTTTTATGAATGACAAAATAAGACAAAGAAGTTATAACTCATTATTCTTCCTTAGTTTTTCCATTTGCCATCCAACATTATCCATTTCTTTCAGAAAAGTCAAAGGCAGCTATACAAATGTAAATATCTTTTGGAAAAATGTAAGCTATTAGCTGAATTTATTGGCTTAGCAAAACTAAAGGTACTCCTTTAGCTAATGAATTGCTCAAAATGTCCCCCCCAAAATGGACAAACACAAAAAGAGTTGTGAATAATGAAATTGTAGAATGCAGGAAGTAACATAGAAGTTCTGAAATAAGAGTATTGAAACATATAGGAATAAGCATTGATCCCTGAGGAAATTTACTGAACTAAAAACTGGGCTATAATTGTAACATGGAGAGAAGAGAAATATATGAATATATAAATTCAAAATGTATTTTTATGCCTGAATTCTATACAAATTACTGCATTAAATACATTTTACAGAAAGAAATAAAAACACTTCATTTTCATTTTATATATTTATATTTCTAAATAGTAAATGTAATATTAGAACAAATATTTTCTTCTGAGTTTTAAAACTCAAATTCTTAAAAATGTTAATATATGAAAGATCTGCATTGAGTCAGATATTTGTCTACATTTTAAATGATAGATTTTCCTTAAGTCAGATGGATGATTATTGATCAAGCCATATTTCTCTGTGGAAATCATAAATCTGAAATGATGATGTTCATTGTACTTCAAAGGAAAAGCCCTGAAGCAGAAGGAATTCACTTAATGCTTTAAAATATAGGTAAAGAAAATTGAGATAATTTAGTGTTTAGTAACTTTTTAATTTTTTTATTGTTAAATTTATTGGGGTGACTTTGATTAGTAAAAATTACATAGTTTCCAGGTGTACAATTCTACAGAACATAGTCTATATGTTATATTATTTGTTCATCACCCAGAGTCAGTTCTCTTTCCATCGCCATATATTTGTATTCCTGTCCTTTCTCCCCCAGTGATTAACTTTTTAATAAACCAGTTTATCCTTCACTTAAAGTTCAAGTAAAGTCCATGTAAATTCCTGATGACAGGTGAAGTTTTAATGTAACAAATTCAAGTCAAAATATAGCACTATCCATCCAGGGGAAGAGCTTTACTTCTCTGAGCGTCAGTTATCTTGTTTGTAAAAACAGAAATAACTCTACATGAACTGTTTTTGAAGGTTATATGTGATAATGAATATAATGACCTGTAATAAATGTAAAGTAAGTGCTAAAAGCCTTTAAGAAGTGCATAATAGATTATAATATTTGGACATTTGCCTACTCTTGCTATTAATTGCTGGCATAGGAGTTACATGTTTTATTCAAACAAGGCAAAAAGCCAACATTTCTCAACTACACGGCTACATTTTTTTGGTCTTAAATTTGGGATATTGCCAAATGCTAATACTTTGTAACCTTTACTTTTTCATAAGTGAGATTTAAAATTTTACAATAAGCCATAAATTAACTAGTTAATGTCAAGTTTAGGCCACCAAGATCACAGAATTTTTTTTTAATCTTTCACGATCTTTCTTTACTTTATATCCTGGATGAGATTTTAATTCAATTTATGATGAAAATATAAAATATCAATATTGAAAATGAACTTATTTGATTAATTTTATATTCTGTTGATCTCTGTTCTGTTATCAACCAAAGTTATAGTTGAATTATCAAGTGAAATGTAAAATTATAAAAACTGGAAACAACATAATCTTGGGATATTAGCTTTAAATTTTTGTTGAGCTCGTTTTTGCTTTTAATTGAAACATATCTATGAGAGAAAGCATGAAGAGGGGAAGAAAGGAAAAGCATTCATAAGAAATCCAAAGTGTCTATACTGTCTTTGAGGTCTTTGGATGAAAAAGGCACACTTTAAACACCACATTACAAGAAGACCCATGTTTATGAAAATAGATTATAACAAACATACTTAAGAACATATTTTTCTATCTAGCACATATTCAATTTGCCTTTGTAAATTATTTTACTTGTTTTTATTAGTGATATTGCATTTGTTCTCCTAAGAATATTACAAAAACTATGTTTTGGCTTAATTTATTTTTTGTCAGTAAAGTCTTTACAGTGTTACATTTGAATGAATGAAATTGCAGTATTAATAAATTACATTTGAAGGAAGTTTATTGTGTCCATATTAAATGTTTCTTAGATGTTAAAAACAGAATAAATATGTATTTTACAAATATGTTGCATAATTAATCTGTTCATCCTATGATGATTTGTTATGTCAAATGCCTCCAACCCTGATTTATATCAAGAAATATATGTAATACCATGAGATAAACAATACATAGAAACTTTTTTTAAATTAACATGACTTCTTGCTCATTTTTTCAAAACACATTTTAATTCATCTTGTAGGTACATACGCCCAAAGCTGAATTCAACAAATATATGCAAATATTTACAAATTACCTTAAGATTTCATTTAATAATTTAAGCATCTAACTGATGTTTCCTGGTACAATTTTCCAATTCATAGCCTTTTTTCTTTTTTTTTTTGGTCTCAGTTCCATGTAACCAAATTTAAATATTCTTTTTCAAACATCATTATTCTCCACATTTTCGCTGATACATTACCTAAGGAAATTTTCTCTATTTCAAATGTATTCTCTCGTTACCACAAATGTGCTATTTTTTTCCTTACCAGAATGAGAATTTTCTGAACTAACAGAAGTGACTTGCTGAGTCTAACTTTTCTAGAATGCTAAATATTTAAATCTGATTTTGTTGTAACTGAACATACAGCTTCTGTATGGAAGAGCAAACTCACACCTAGCTATACAAACCAATTGCTTACTTGAGTATATGTTTTTGGTAGTTGCCCTAAGACTAACTTGCCCCAAATTTGTTACCTCACTGGTTAGTCACAGCACTTGAAGGTCCTCTTTCACATTTTCATTGGTTCAAATAATACCTGCCTCAGACTGAAAGGGTTATCATGGCTAAGATCTGCAGATGAAATAAATAGCAAGCGGGCCCTCTTAGATTCACATATTAACTAGAAGAAGGACTAATCAGCCCTTGATAGCCATTCACATGAGACCATGAGCCTGTTTCCATATTAATATAATGAATGAGCATGATGCTTAAAGGAAGGTATGTGCACACTGAATATGTTGTTAGAGAGCCAAAGCAATATTTTGTGGGAAAGTAATGGGGCAGGAAAAAAGAAAAAGAGAGATGAGGAAGTGGAGAAAGGGCACTGAACCCCTAAAATGGGAGAGCCAAGGGGGTCCACATTTGAGGGAGTGGTGGGGAAAGAACTGTTGGAAGCAAAGTTTCTGTGGTCTTTCTGGAAACTGGCACATGCTTTGCTTTAAGGTAAAACACATGAGAGGTAAAAAGAAAAGAGACAGATCAGAAATTAGAGCTTTAAATTCATCTAAAATTTACGTTGATTATTTGACTTAAAGAATGATAAAAATGGCTTTGATCTATTATTGTCAGTAAATGAAGAAGAATGTCACCTGCTAGGAATCTTGAGGTATATTATGCCACTCAGAGTAACCCAATTGATAAGATTGTTTAAGGTCTCTTGTGAGGCATATGTCTGAATCATGAATGGTAAAAGCTATCCCCTTACCTTAAAATAGAAAAACCACAAAAGAAAAAACTTTCATTTCAAATCCAGATACTCCTTCATCACTGAAATGTTTCTGTGGAGATTTACAACCTAACTTATTCTGCATATATTTCTGAAATTCTTAAATTAATAAAACAACAAATACATATATACAATTTGGCACAGAATGTTCTGTCACAGCTTATGAATGTTCTTTAAAGGATTGATCTGAAAATATCTGTCTATATTATTTACACTTAGCACTGTTTTGTCAACATTGCAATTTCTGGTCTTTTTTTTTCCTCAACAATGAGGGCTAATCGCAATGCATGTCAGATACTGAGCTGAAATGTGGATGTCTGGGAAGGAAAGGGACATGCTGACTGTTCCCTTTTCCGAGCACTTTACTCCAGTGTCAAGGCAGGTCACTTGAATTTTATCAGGTTGGCTTACTTACTACAAAAGCAGCTTCACATAATACAATGTGTCTTGCTTTTAGCTGTTAGATGATTGATGTCAAGTGGGTATTTTAAAATGTACATTTAAATATGTTTTCAAAGACTCAGTTATTTATATCTGCCATTGTATAAACCTTTTGACTCAGTTTCATTGTTTTTAAATATTAGCATTACAGTTTGGTTCTGTAAAGAGGAAATGAGATAGCATATAAAAGGCCTTAGAAGAAAGAAGTATGTTAAGTCCTCATCTATTTTAGCTGTTATTAGCATCATTGTGATATGGTTCTTCTTGATTATTTTAAATATGGGGCTTTTGTTATATAAGAATTCCTTGTTTGTGTTCAATGGGTGATGTGATTAGATTTTATTTAAAATTTTAAGTATACTTAAGTTCTTTTAAGATTGCTCTATAATCACTCATGTATCAGGGTTGAACTCACATCCTTGGTAGTAACGAGGATGATTTTCATGAATTTCAACATTCTCTCTCTCTCTCTCTCTCTCTCTCTCTGTGTGTGTGTGTGTGTGTGTGTGTGTGTGTGTGTGTGTTTGCTGTGAGTTATTTCTGGATAATATCTTTCCCAGGAGGTAAGTCTGGAATATTCCTTGTTAGTGGTAGCTTATATTAGTTTGTGTATGTGTGTTAATTTGTGCTGGTCTTAAAGTATTCTCATAGCTTGACTCAAATTTTTCATTGGATCATCATGGTGAGGAATGGGCAATTAATTTTTTACTGCAAACACGGCGAAGGTTAAAAAGTTAGTGTGGTCTCCATTTGTGCATAATTCTTCTTTGATTTGCAATAGGAAGCCCCTGGTGAGCTCTCTGTGGTACTCTGGGGTTGTAGCCAGCTGCTATCTAACAATAGCTTTCAAACCACAACTTGTAATTTCTGCCTTTGAGGCCCACACAGCATCTATTTTTCAACTTTATTTCTCCTACATTCGGTGTTACAAATTTCTTCTCCATTCTAGTCCTGGAGATTTCTCTTTGTTACCTTCACATTTGGGAATGCATTTTAAAGTATTTTAGAACATATTCCAACTACTTTATGTGTTTTGAGCTTTAAAAAGTGGGTATATCTTAAAATGTGCTCAATATTCTATCTTGACCTTGAAATTGATAGCTACAGTGTTTTTTTTATTTTTAACAGCCAGGCACTTCAAGATTTGAAATGGCCTATGACTAGCAAATTAGATGCACAATTAGAATAGTAATTCAATGAGATCCATCTCAAATATTGACTGCTGCAAAGGGTTAGTTTAATGTCAAGAAATGGACAAAATGATTTTTAAAATAACCAGGCAATGTAATTGTTCTCTGCTGCTCTTTGGCTAATCAAATTATTATGTGCATCTTGACAAAAGGGTTAACAGTAACAATAATCGTGTTGTTAATAAACTCAGGCTCCATGAGGATTTCATGAACCTGACCTCAAAGGCAAGAGAAGTAAAAGCAAAAATAAATGAATGGGACTATATCAAACTAAAAAGTTTCTGCACAGCAAAAGGAACCATCAACAAAGCAAAGAGACAGTCAACAAAATGAAAGAAAGTATTTGCAAACAATGCATCTGATAAGGGACTAATATCTAAAATACATGAAGAACTAGTACAACTCAACAATAAAAAAATGAACAACCCAATTAAAAAGTGAGCAGCGGACCTGAACAGACACTGCACCCATGAAGACGTACAAATGGCCAGCAGACATATCCAAAAATGCTCAACTTTATTAGCTATTAAAAAAGTGCAAATCAGAACCACAGTGAGATACCACCTCACACCTGTGAGAATGGCTATTATCAACAAGACAAGGAATAACAAGTGCTGGAGAGGATGTGGAGAAAAAGGGACTCTTGCACACTGCTGGTGGGAGTGCACACTGGTACAACCACTGTGGAAGGCAGTATGGAGGTTCCTCAGAAAATTGGGAATGGAGCTACCATATGACCCAGCAATCCCCCTTCTGGGGATCTACCCCCAAATTTTTAAAACCTTAGTCTGCAAAGACTTATGTACCCCAATGTTCATCGCAGCACTGTTCACAGTGGCCAAAACATGGAAACAACCAAAGTGCCCTGCGACAGATGACTGGATAAAGAAGCTGTGGTACATACACACAATGGAATATTATTCAGCTGTAAGAAAAGATGAGATATTGCCATTTGCAACAAAATAGATGGACTTTGAGCTCATCACACTAAGTGAAATAAGCTGGACAGAAAAACCAAAAACCATGTGACTTCACTCATATGTGAAATATAAAAATGAGAGCAACAAAAAACCAAAAAATCCCGGACATAATCAATATTAGTGGTTGCGGGTAGAGGGGGAGTGGGTGGGAGAGGAGGGGGAGTCAAGTCCATGGTGATAGAAAGAGAACTGACTCTGGGTGGAGAATACATAATACAACACATGGATGATACACTGTAGAGTTGTACACCTGGAACCTATGTAATTTTTGCTAACTAATGTCACCCCAATGAGTTTAACAATAGAAATAAATAACTCCTAACACCTACCCAGTGCTCATTAGGTGCTGAATACTCTAGGGTTCCTTCAGAGTTATATCCTTTAATTCTCCTGGCTCATTTCAGAGTTACTCTGTTTTTTCCATTCC